>CAUYQV010118206.1:0-12852 GCA_963574575.1 Galagoides demidoff
CGGGCGCCTGTGGTCCCAGCTACTTGGGAGGCGGAGGCAGGAGACTCGCTTGAGCCCAGGAGTTGGAGGTTGCTGTGAGCTGTGATGCCATGGCACTCTACCCAGGGGGATAGCTTGAGGCTCGGTCTCAAAAAAAAAAAATTACCTTCTGATTTAAGAACATTTTCAAAATATGTGACAGTGATGTTTTTTGAAATATACAATTCTCCAAGAACTAAGAAAGTAAATGGGACTCACATCAATATTCTATCTATTTCTTTTTAATAATTCAACAATCTTTTTTAACAACAAAAAAGTTTTTTTTTTTTTGAGACAGGGTCTCTCATTCTACTACTGGGACTAGAGTGCAGAGTCATCATCATAGCTCACACCAACCTCCAAAAGCCCCCAACTTGTGGGCTCAAGTGATCCTGCCACTTCAACCTCCCAAGTAGCTAGGACTATAGGCACACACCACCCATGCCTGGCTAATTTTTCTATTTGCTGTTGGGGGGGGGTCCTCACAGGTTTTTATTACTAATTATAATCTTAGGAGAGACAAGAGCTGGCATAATGTTTGGTATCTAGTACAGGCATTAACATTAATAAATGTTAACATACAATAGCAGAATACAAAATGTATTTAATACTGACTTTCATACTGCAAATCTTAAGTAATTTGATTTGGGTTTATTCTATTTTATATTCCCAATACTAAGTATTGTATGGCATATGATAGACCTCAATAAATGTTTAATGAAGAACACAAGATGCACTTACCTTTGTTAGGCACACATGTAAATATATACTCTAAGAGTGACTGAGGCTATGATACTGGTACCTAATACATAAGGTACTGCTATTTGAAGAAAAGGACTAGTAACTGAAAAAGTAATTTAATGGTAACTACAATTTGAGTAGAGTCATAATGGTCAGCTCAAGAAATCCCCAAATTTGTGAAAATAAGCATGCTCAGAAGTGAGATCTGAGAACTGTTGAGAGCTCACAATGTTTTGTTTTAGATAATCAGGAAAAATAAATAAGCTAGCCTTGGCTCGGCGCCTGTGGCTCAAGTGGCTAAGGCACCAGCCACATACACCTAAGGTGGTGGGTTCAAATCCAGCCCGGCCTGCCAAATAACAATGACAGCTGCAACCAAAAAATAGCCGGGCATTGTGGTGGATGCCTGTGGTCCCAGCTATTTGGGAGACTGAGGCAGGAGACTCACTTAAGCCCAGGAGTTGGAGGTTGCTGTGAGTTGTGATGCCACAGCACTCTACCCAGGGGGACAGCTTGAGGCTCTGTCTCAAAAAAAAAAAAAAAAAGCTAGCTTTGCAATTAAACATTAATCAAGTTAAAAACTTTTTTGTATATATTTTGATAATCCAAATATACTACTATAAATCTCTGACTCATATTTAGGATAATTCTTAAGTGAAAGAAAAGAATAATTCTAGTTTGTTCACTCACACTAGAATTGAAATCTTACCAATACACTTTTGGAGTCTTTGTATTTTTTCACAATTTTTGCTTCTTTAAAACTGAGTGTATAATTTTTTGCTTCTCGATTAAGAAGTTTCTGTATTTTCGGTGTCAATTTGGCCTTGGGTTTGAGGCGCACTCGAGCGTTATCCAGAACCAAAAACTGGAAACAGTATGGACATGTTTCTTCAAAAGTGCCCTTATCATCTAAAATTATACAAAGGAAACTCACAATCCAGCAAATCATGTTTTGTTACCTCAAACAAACTGCCAATGTTATAAATATGAAAAACAAAAGTATATTAATATTTCAAATAGGCAGATATACATTCTCCTTAGGCAAAACAAAATATGAAAATTTTCAGAAAGACAAATTGGCAGTAATTCACTTTGCAACATACTGAAATTCCATCCATTCATTCCTTTCAGTAATAGACAGGCAAGCCTCCAACCTGTGCCAGCAAATCCCATTGGCTTTCAGATACATCTAAAATTTAGCTACTTCTTATTACTGGCTACTAAAGTTAAAAAAAAAAAAGCCTATTAAATTTCACCAACACATTTACAACAAAATATTAAATGACATTATGATTTTCTTTTTACAACAAATACTTTTTGGCTACTTGCTGCTGTTGAGCACTATGCTAAGTGCTAGGGATATACCAACCCTAGAAAGAGCTAAGGACCATGCTTGTACCTTAGCTCACCCAAGTGTTTAAAATAAAAAATCATTCATTTTACTGAGTTAATATTATTAAGTGCCAGACACTGTTCTTCCTAGAAATACAGCAGTGAAAAAGGACAAAAATTCCTGGAGGTGGACAATAAATATAACCACATAAAATGTGAAGTGCTAGTCAGTGGAGTCACTGTAATTTTAAATGGAGTGGCTAGGGACATTTACAGAGACCAGAAGAGGGAAGAACTGAATGGAAGCAGATACGTGAGGCAAGAGTTCAGGCAGAGGGACTGGCATCTGCAAAGGCCCTGAAACAGAACAGCAGGGAGGCCCAGTGTGGCTGAAGGTGAGTGAACAAGAGTAAGTCAGAGGTAATGTGGACCTATAATGAGGGCCTTCTAGTACTTTTTTTTTTTTTTTGCAGCTTTTGGCCGGGGCTGGGTTTGGCATATGGGGCCAGCGCCCCACTCCTTTGAGCCACAGGCGCCGCCCAGCCTTCTAGTACTTTTAAAAGGATTTCACTTTTACTATGGGAAGCCATTTGATAGTTTGTGGCAGAGAAGTGACATGATCTAGCTTTGGTTTTTATCAGAAACATTCTGGTTGCTGGCTTAAGAACAAGCCAGGCTGGGTGGCTCACGCCCTTAATCCTAGCATTCAGGGAGGCTGAGGCAGATGGGTTGCTTGAGCTTAGGAGTTCCAGACCAGCCTGAGCAAGAGCAGAGACCCCATCTCCACTAAAAATAGAAAAACCAGCTGAGCGCTGTGGCAAGCACCTGTAGGTCCCAGCTACTCAGGAGTCTGAGGGAAGAGGACTGCTCCAGCCCAGGAGTTTGAGGTTGCTGTGAGTTAAGACGTCATTGCACTCTACCCAGGGTGACAGAATGAAACAAAACATAAAGAACAGGCCGGTAGAAATGTAAGGGAGTTGCTGGCAGGAATCCAGGAGAGGTGGTTATGGCCTGGCCCTCAGGGTGGCAGCAATAGATCTAGTGAGAAGTGGTTAAATTTTGGACACATTATAAAGCCAAAAGGATTTGCTGACATACAGGTGGGGATGGGCGGGTGAGTGGGTGGGAGGGGAATGCAAGGGAGTCAAGAATGGCTCCCAGGTTTTGGGATTAAATAACCTTAAGCACGGAGTCATCATTTACAGTTGTCCAAGCTTTTAGGGTAAAGCTCAGGTTTTAGACTTACTAAGTTTGAAATGCCTATCGGATATTCAAAAGAAGTTGTCAAGGAGACATTAAGATATGATCCTAGAATTTGGTGGAGAGGTCTGGGCTGGGTATATAAATTTGGACGTTCTCAGTATCTGGAACTTAAAAACCATAAGAGTAGATAAATTCATCAAAGAAGTTATTGTAGCTATAAAGGATGTCCAAGGGCTGAGTACTGGGACATGACAATATTTAGAAGTTGTCTAGCAAGATAAGGCGCATTAAGGAATCTGAATTTTTCACGAAACCGAGAAGCCCCTAGGGTATTTTTTTAAATGGGGGGTGGTGAGTCATCATTCCGAGCGCTGTGCGGAATGAGAGAGGGGGGACAAAAGTTTAACAAGAGACGGGTGTTCTCCTTACCGTGTGACGAACTGTAGGCCCAGCTGTAAAAGAGAAAAAGACTCGTGAGGGGCAAAGGAACACCTCGCCGCAGGCCTCCCGCTTCCTCTCCCGTCCTCTTACAGGAGATAGCGGGCCTGGCCCGGGCAGCTATCCTGTAGTCTCCGCGCCGCGGCCTCCAGGTAGTGCTTCTGCCTCATCGCCGCGGCCGCTTTCCCACTACCTTCGCTTTCCCACCACTTGCCGGCCGCTGAGACCCGGTGAGAAAGAGAGAACCCGGCCGTCGACTTCCCGCGGTCGCAGTCGTTGACGTCGGGATTCAAGATCCCTCCGGAAACAGGCACCCGCAGCTGAGAGGTTCCGGCTTCCTTGGAGCGCCGCCCGGCTGCCGGCGAGCCGGGCCGGACGAGGCCCCGCCCCTCGGCCCCAGTCCCTCCCTCCAGGCACCCAGCGAAGGGTCGAGCCGGGGCGGAGCAGCTTTGTCTGGCAGGTTGGGCACAATCCCGAGCTGATGGCGGCACGCGGCTCCTCCTATGTCTTTATACTCAGCACATGTATAAATGTGTAAGTACCCCATCTAGTGCCACCACCACCACACACAAAAAAGCCAACACACACACAAAACAAAACTAAAAGTAGAATGTTAGTCCCTTGTTCTATAACTTGCCTTTTTCCTTAACAGCAGGCCACAAACATCATTTCAAGTTAGTATACATATGCTGTGTGGTGGATTGATACCAGAATTTCATCTTCAGTAGGTTCTTGGTCTCGGTGATTCGAAGAATAAATCCGCGGACCACAGATCAGTGGTAAGACAGGATTTATTTACAGAAAAGAATACAAAAACACCTCTCTCTCTCTCCTCTCCGCCCACCCCCCCACTTTGCTCAGGGGTATATATCGTTGCATGGGGTTATTTAGCGAACTCAATTGTTACAATTGTAACATTTAGTGGGCATGGGTCCTCTAAAGTTACATTCAGCCAGAACTCAGTTGTTACATTTAGTGGCCTGGGTTCCTTGTATATGAGACCAGGAAAGGAATGGATACAGTCCTTTCTGCTGGGGCAAGGTGAATGAATGCATCAAGGAATGGACACAGTCCCTTCTTCTGGGGCAAGGTGAGTGAATGTACTGAAGAATGGACACAGTCCATTCATGGAATTGAGACCTGGGAAACTTATGTGAAATTGACCAGGTCTAAAAAAAGGTGGGGTTCCCATTCAGTCAGAAGTGCCAGGGGAGGGAAACCTAAGGTGCTGGTGTTTCCCCAGGAGTTGTCTGGCCGAGCCTCCCCGCCAACCTCTCCCACCCCCTGCCCTAGCCAGTTGGTTCCGCTGTAGGCTGCTGCTGCACCAACACCGCCAGGGCTAAGGCGGCAGGTCCTCCAACTAAGCTCAGATGGCTGGGGTGCCACCTGTCCTGTATGAAGAGGACAGTATTACAAAATGTAATGAACCATAATTTATTTAACCATTTTCTTACTGATGGATATTAAAAAAAAAATTTTTTTTAGTGGTTTGCTAGTTTATACAGTGTATCAGCAAAAATCTTGTGTATACTGGTGCTTTTTTAACTTTTAATTTTTAATGGATATATGATAGTCCTATATACATACAGGGTGTCCATAATTTTATGGACACCCTGTATTTATGGAGTCCATGTGAAATTTTGATACAAAACTGTAGGCCCAGCTGTAAAAGAGAGCGAGATCTTATATATAAAAGAGATCATATATAATGATCAAAGCAGGATAATTGGGATATCCATCATGTTGGTGCTTTTCATGTCTTTTGTCTGAATTCCTAAAAAAGAAATCACTGGGTAAAATGATATAAACCTTTTTTTAATTTTCCATAGCATCCAAAAAAGGTTGTGGCAATTCATGTTCCCAGCATCAATGTCTGGGAAAGCTGGGCCAAACTTGATGGGTAAAATGCAAAGCCACTTTTCACATGTTTCTTAATGATTTATATTTTCTTTTGTGAAAAGAAGTGATTTGTTGGGTTGTTTATCAATTTCTAGGAAATATTTGTGTTTTGGGTAAATTCATCATCTACTTTTTGTATATTTTAATGTGACATATATCTTACTTGCCTCTTACTTATTGTTGGCATAGTTTACAGGGTTTTTTTGTGTTTTGAGTTTTTGCCATGCAGAATTTTGTATGTGGCCAAACAAATTACCCTTTTCATATTAGATCTGGGTTTCCCCAATGTAATTTTAAAAGGCTTGTTTTTTGTCAAGATTAGACAACTAACCATTCAATGAAATGTTTTTCTCATACTTTTGCTGGTGTTATTTCTTCCGTGCACTTATTTAACCATATAAAATTTATTTTCACTTCAAAGTCAGGTAAAGCATCTGCCATTTTTTCTTTTTCTTTTTCTTTTCTTTTCTTTCTTTCTTTCTTTCTTTTTTTTGATACAGAATCCCTCTGGGTAGAGTGCTTTGGCGTCATAGCTCATAGCAACCTCCAACTCAGGCTGAAGTGATCCTCTTGCTTCAGTTTTTTCTACTTTTAGTAGAGATGGGGTCTTGTTGTTGGTTTTTTTTTTTTTTTTTTTTTGCTCAGACTGGTCTGGAATTCGTGTGCTGAAGCAATCCACCTGCCTTGGCCTTCCAGAGTGCTGGGATTACAGGCAGGAACCACTGTGCCCAGACATTTTTTCAAACTGGATGGAAAGTTATGCAAAGACCTTTGCTGGGTAATCTAGTCTTTTTCCATTTGAATTGAAGTAAAAATAATATGTAACAAGCTCTGAGTATGTGCCAGGCACTTTCCCAAGCATCTTAATATGTATTAATTCATGTAATCCTCATGACAACCATGTGGCATAGGCAAAATGCCACTTCACCGTATAGAAGCTTGTTTTTTTAATTAAACAGAGTTGCAGGGTGGGCTCACACCTATAATCCCAGCTCTCTGGGAGGCCAAGGCAGGTGGTTTGCTTGCGCTCAGGAGTTCCAGACCAGCCTCAGCAAGAGCAAGACCCCATCTCTTCTAAAATAGAAAAACTAGCTGGGTGTAGTGATGGATGCCTGTAGTCCTACCTACTAGGGAGGGTGAGGCAAGAGGGATCACTTGAGCCCAGGAGTTTGAGGTTGTCACAGCACTCTACTCAGGGCAACAGAGTGGGACTCTGTCTCAAACAAAACAAAACAAACAAAAATAGTTCCACATGTTTCTAGATCACTAACCAATAAAGCAGAAAAGAGAGAAAATGTGTGTGCATGTGCACATACCCACCTTCCCACCCCACCCAGTCCTCTTGCCTCCCAGCAGGTGGCCCCTCAGCTTCCTCTCCTTGCTTCTCTGAGCACCCCCATCCCGATGCCTCCTTTAGCATCTCTACTTGCATTGCAGCTGGTCTTTTTAGATGCAATGTGACCAGAAAGCACTCTCGATTTCACCTACCAATCTGCCCTGCCGCCTGTCTTCCTCCATCTTAAACCTCCCCCACCAAGCGACATCTTCCACCTTCCTGCCACACGTGGCTGGTCTGCTCACAGGTCCTGCCAGCTTTCCACCCAAAGCAAGTTATGACTGCCTGCTTCTAACCACACAGCCACGCTTTTCTCTTGCCTATGCCCCCGCCATGGCCTGTTATATTCTCTTCCTGCATCCTCTTTTACTTCTCCCAGTCCATTCTCTATCAAGCAGACAGTGTGTCCTTCTGTAAACTGTTTTTTGAATACACAATGTTCCTGCTCGGGACCTCTCAAGATCCCACAATGCACTAGGAACATCAGCTCCTAGCCATGCCCTCCAGAGCCCTGGCTGGGCAGTTTGCTGCCTCCACCTCAGGCCTCACCTTGTCTCACCTGCCCACTTTCACGCTGTACTTGCCTTGCTGGCCTTGTCTCATCTCTCAAACATGTCTTGCTGGCTTTGTCTCATCTTTCAAACATGTCATTTGCTTGGACCTATCCCTGGAGACTTTGCTGTTCTCTGCTTTGGATGAGAATCCGTCCCATGGCTGTTTTTCCTCACCATTCCAAGAAAAAGCCTTCCTTGACTGCTCAAATAAAAAATTCCTCCCTGCCCTCACTCACCAAGTCATTCTCTGCCATTACTGTTTTTTCCCTTTCTTTTTCTTTCTGTCTTTCTTTTCTTTTTTTTTTTTAGAGACAGAGTCTTACTTTGTCACCCTTGGTAGAGTACTGTTGCGTTACAGCTTACAGCAACCTCCAGCTCTTAGGCTTAGGAGATTCTCTTGCCTCAGCCTCCCAAGTAGCTGGGACCACAGGCACCCACCACAATACCCAGCTATTTTTTTGTTGCAGTTTGGCCCAGGCTGGGTTTGAATCTGCCACCCTCAGTGTATGGGGCCAGTGCCCTACTTACTGAGCCACAGGCACCGCCCTGGTTTTTTCTTTTTGTTATCACAATAACTTTAGTAAATCACTTATTCACTTATTGTTTACCTGTTCCCCTCCAGAATAAACCCACAGTCCCAGGACTTGGTCTGTCCTGTTGGTTATTCTGTACATGATCCCCAGCCCAGGGCCTGGGGTAATGCATGGCCTCAATAAGGATTGGTTGAATGAAGAGTTCTCACAATGGCCCTGGAAGACAGATGCTGTTGCCTTCTTTACTTCACACGTGGGGAGACTGAGGCCAGAGAGATGAAGTCACTCTGCCGGGGCCGCACAGCTGGTGTGGGACTCAGCCCAGCTCCCTCTGGCTCTGAAGGTGATACTCTTCCCATGCTCTCCTTGCTTGGTTCACCTGTTATAGACCTCCCAGCACATCACAAGCCCAGCAGGGAAGGATGTGTATCTGGGCCCTGATTTCTGCAACAATTTGATTTTCTCTGCATCATTTCTCTGCTCCAAACCCTGCAATACGAGTCTAACTAAACCCTCCTCTCTAAGGTATCAAGTTGTCCTATTATATTTCATTGGCACCACTTCTCTTTTCTCTAGAAAACCTGCACTTTATTCCTACCCAGAAATTACTTTCTCAGTTCAGTTTAGAAGGCAGGATGAGTTCAAAGATTAGCTGGTGTGCCAGGATTCTGGTCAGTTAGTTAATCATTGGCTTTGTGACCTCGAACAAACTTTACTCAGCTTGGTTGTGCCTCAGTTGTTCAATAACTGAATGTGGTTCCAGATAATTTCACGTATCATTTGGGCACTCACTCCACGGAATGTGGGGGCAAAAGGACAAAAGGGATGGGGGCTTGCCTGGTGACATCAGGCCCCTATAAACCAGGGAAGGCCTAGTGGCCCCGAATACACGGCTGCCCCATGTGAGCTTCTTCCAGGCTCTACAGTGGAAGTCAGCGCCACTCCACTTCTTTCAAGAGGTAAATAAAGTTCTCAGAATCACTGAGACAAATTATTATTATTATTATTATTTTGAGACAGAGCCTTACTGTGTTGCCCTCAGTAGAGTGCCATGGCGTCACAGCTTACAGCAACGTCAAACTCTTGGGCTTAAGTGATTTTCTTGCCTCAGCCTTCCTAGCAGCTGGGACTACAGATGTCCACACAACACCCAGCTATTTTTTTTGTTGCAATTATCATTGTTGTTTAGCTGGCCCGAGCCAGGTTTGAAGCCGCCAACTTCGGTGTATGTGGCTGGCACTGTAACCACTGTGCTATGGGCACTGAACCTCTGACAAATTAATTTGATTTAAAAATAAGTTACAGGCTGGGCTCAGTGGCTCATGCCTGTAATCCTAGATCTTTAGAAGGCCGGGCCTGGGGGATTGCCTGAGCTCAGGAGTTTAAGACCACCCTGAACAAGAGTGAGACCCTCTCTCTAAAAGTGGCCCGCTGTTGTGGTGGGCACCTGTAGTCCCAGCTACTCGGGAGGCTGAGGCAAGAGGCCTGCTTAAGCTGGAGAGTTTGAGGTTACTTTAAGCTATGGTGCTATACTATATAAGCTGAATACTACTCAGAGTGACAAAGTGAGACTGTCTCAAAATATAATGACAACAAATAAATAAATAAATAAAAATAACTTACACCAGAAGATCTCTTTAGAAGAAAGGAGTAGTTTTTTGTTTGTTTGTTTGTTTTTTGAGACAGAGTCTCACTATATCACCACCCTTGGTAGACTGTCATGGCATCACAGCTCACAGAAACCTTAAACTCTTGAACTTAAGTGATCCTCTTGCCTCAGCCTCCCAAGTAGCTGGGACTACAGGCACCCACCACAATGCCTGGCTATTTTGTTGTTGTTGTCATTGTTGTTTAGCAGGCCCTGGCCGGGTGTGAACCCACAGCCCCAGTGCATGTGGCTGGCGCCCTAATTACTGAGCTACGAGCACTGAGCCTAGAAGAAAGGAGTGTTAATTACAAGTACAAAAACATAAACATGAGCACGTCAGTAATTCTAAAACAGTTGGGAATTACAATAGCAAATATTGGTGATGGTGATGGTGATGGGGAATAAAGAAAGGCCTGGGGAGATGTTGAAAAGAATCACTCATCTCTGATTTTACGATTTTGGGAAAACATCAGTACTTTCTGAGTGTTCATTCCAACAGCCAAAAGTCATCAGAGCTCTCATTCTACATGGTTGAATGTTTTGACATCACATTAACTTAAATCCATCTCGGTTTAGTGTCCATGTTGGGTGGCATTCTTACAGTTCCACATAACATTCACCAACTTGAGATGGACAAAACCATTCAAAGGAGAACACTGTAGGTCAGGCCAAGTCCATGGCCCTAGGGCAAGCCTTGTCCAGTAGACTTTAGGGGAGAAAGGCAGTGGGAAGAACTCAGGGTTCCTGGCAGACCAGGGATGAGGAATGCCTCCTCTTTGCCAGCACAGACTCATGGATGGGCTTTAGTGCCTAGAGATGGGCGAGGTGGATAACAGCCTTGTAGACCTACTCTACCATTCCCTGCCTGGTTGGGCTTCCAGAGGTTTTCCTTTGCAAGATATCTATTTGTGAATTGTGTACTGCTTATAGTAGTTGGTACTTTTGCTTTTAATTTCATTCATTTTTCCCCTTAAATATATCTTTTTACCATGGAAAATTTCAAATGTGCAAAGACAGTGAGAGCTCTGGAATGAATCCATCCTCCACATCAATAAATATAAGTAAATGGCTAGTCTTGTTTGTACCCCACTCACTCCTCCAACCCCCTCCTGCCCCACTTATGGGCTGGATTATTTTGAAGCAAATGTCTGGAGGGTTTGTAGAAGAAATCAATGGACTGATTTGTAGAGACAAGCCAGAATGCTGTTGGAAAAGCACAGGCTTAGAAAGGGTTGCCAATTTTAAATGTCCTCCGTCATCTCTTTCATTCCCTTAAGCTATTTTGTTTTTACCCCATGATCTTTTCATCCTATGCCTCTCCTGCTGCTTCTCAGAAAAACCAGAGTCCATCATGTGTATGTCAATTGAAAGGGTCAGCAAACTACCAGAAGGGCTCCAGGGAGAGACCTGAGAGGACGAGGGGGAGCCAATCAAAACCTGGGCCGAGGGAAGTCACCAGCGACATAAGCACCTTTGCTCTTCCTGCTTGGATGTGCTTAGCAGGAGGCCCACACTCACAGCTGCAGGATGACTACTGCGCCTCTGGGCGTGGTGTCTTCCAAGCAGAATAAAGGAAATCCAAAAGCTTTTCCTCTTTTTTTTTTTTATTCAGAAAGTGAAGCCTCTGATTCCTTGGCCAATAACATGACTACCCATAGCTGGAAGGGGCTCCATGCAGCTGAGTGTTTTTGCTTTATTAGCCCCTGCGGTAGCGATAAGAATGCACTTTCACAAAGGCCAGTTCACAAAGTCTGCACAACCTGATGGAGCCCTTAGTGTCATGCTCTCCCTCTCTCCCCTCTCCCTCCCTCTTCCCCTCAGTGGTGAGTTTCTCCCCTCTGCCAAGGCGGCTCCTGACCTGGGCTCACAGGCCCCAAGATCTCTATCCCTTAGGAACTTTATGCTGCAGTTTTTTCCTGTGTCTTCATCTTTTCCTTCCCTACCAGCTTTCTTCTTTTTTGGTCTTTTTTTTTTGAGACAGAGTGTCACTATGTCCCCCTGGGTAGAGTGCTATGGTGTCACAGCTTACAGCAACCTCAAATTCTTGGGCCTAAGTGATTCTCTTGCCTCAGCCTCCTGTAGGCAGACTGCAGGCGCCTGCCACAACACCCAGCTATTTTTGTTGCAGTTGTCATTGTTGTTTAGCTGGCCTGGGCCGGGTTTGAACCCGCTACCCTCGGTGTATGTGGCCTATGCTGTAACCACTGTGCTATGGGCACCAAGCCTCTACCAGATTTCTCCCCAAGATTTTGTCTGTTTTTGTTTTGTTTATTTTGTCTTGCTGTCACCCAGGCTAAATGGTTATGGTGTCACCATAGCTCTCTGCAACCTCAAAGTCCTGAGCCTAAGTTATCCTCCTGCCTCAGCCTCCCCAAGACCACGTGCCACCATGCCCAGCTAATTTTTCTGTTTTTTGTGGAGACAGGGGTCTCAGTCTTGCTCAGGTTGTTCTTGAACTCCTGACTCAAGGGATCCTCCCACCTCACCCTCCAGAGTGCTAGGATTGTAGATGTGAGCTCCTGTGTTAGCCTCTCATCAGTTTTTAAGCGTGCTTCATCCTCCTCATGTTATAACAAATACACATCATAAATCATAGCACGTGTAGGTGCCCCTAGCATTCTGTCCCACTTGCTTAAGGTGACCAGATTTTAACATTGGTAAAGCGAGACACCATTAACTGGGAGGGGGGAGGTTCTTTATTAAACATTTGGTCTATATGGAGCAACAAAAATTTTCATAAAATGCAAAAATAGTACAGTAATACATTTTTTAAATTTCAACATAAGTACAATTTACAAATATAATACATTAAAAAATTATGTATAGTATTATTTTATTCTTTGGCACATATCTCATTAGAGTGAATTTTTTTTAGTAGATTGCTGTCATGGTTTAAAAGGTCATGAAATTTTTCACAAGAATTTGTTAAATTATATTTCACACATAAAATGGCTTTCAAAGTCTCAACACTTTTTTTTTTTTTTTTTTTTTGAGACGGAGCCTCAAGCTATCCCCCTGGGTAGAGTGCCATGGCATCACAGTTCATAGCAACCTCCAACTCCTGGGCTCAAGAGAGTCTCCTGCCTCCGCCTCCCAAGTAGCTGGGACCACAGGCGCCCGCCACAACGCCCGGCCATTTTTTTGGTTGCA
>CAUYQV010118208.1:0-14717 GCA_963574575.1 Galagoides demidoff
GCTCACAGCAACCTCCAACTCCTGGGCTCAAGCGAGTCTCCTGCCTCCGCCTCCCAAGTAGCTGGGACCACAGGCGCCGCCCCAGCTTTCTATCTTTAGTAGAGAAGGGGGTCTCACTCTTTCTCAGGCTGGTCTTTAACTCCTAAGCCCAAGTGATTCTCCCACCTCAGCCTCCCAGGATGCTAGGATGACAGGTGTGAGCCACCACACCCAGCCTAGCTATATGGCTTTAAATGGCTTCCCTCATACCTGGTTGGTGCTGAGTGTCAGCTGGGCTATGTGACTCTTATTAATGAGCTCAGAACTGATCTGGTCGCAAGGCAGCCGTGTTCCAAGAGGCTGAGCCTCAATGCACAAGCTCTTTTTTATTTATTTTTAGTTATGGTGAGTGATGAAGACAAATGGGTCCCTAAAAATGATTTAGTTTTATCAGGAAAAAAATGTATAAATGCACATAATAAGGAAATTTGTTCTTTAGACAATCAGTTTCATTTACTCTTTTTGTCTGCATTTTTATATGTCCCTGTAGTCTTTGAGTTTTTAAAAGGATAATTGTGAATATGTCAAACTGTCTTAATTTTGTTGAGAGAATATTTTAAAAATTGTTCCCTTTATAATTTTAGAACTTTGTCTCATTTGTGTTCTTTCAGAGAGAAGAAGGGGCAACCATCTTTCTGTGGCTGTTTGTGCTCGTGTTAAGGTAAAAAGCAAACAAAACCTAAGGGAGAGAGGAAAACCCAGGGGAAGATGCTTCATTTTCAGAATCTTCTCTCTCCACAAAATTAAAGTCCAGGTCACCAAGACTTTCATCTTTATTTTAGTGAACACAATCATTCTCATTGAGTCAAAAAAACCTTTGCCCATTTCATAAAACTTTCTGGCACAAATGTTATAATCCTGACTACAGGTACATCATGATCATTCTCGGTAGAGCTTTCACCCTTTACACTGACTCAGTGATACGTCAGTTTAATAGACTGATGATTCTAATTGATTAAGCCACTCTGTTTAGGCAATTTTTAATCAATCATCTTTTCAATTTTAATTACAGGCACAGATCTATAGGAAGACAGAAATTATTTCTGAATGTTTCCTTTATTATAAATGATGACATAAAATTGTTTAGTCATTAGGTCAGGGTGATGTGAGAATGGATTAGTTTTCGATGATAGTACTGGAGGAGAACTTGCCACTGGAGGGGGAATGGTGATGGCCATATGTAATGTGTTCTCCTACAATGCTTAATTCACATGAGCTTCAAAAAGGGAAGCATTTTAATAAACATTCTACAACAGTGAAGGTTGGCATACAACTTTCTACTCTCGTCAAAAATAGTCTTTAGTCTCCATTCATCTGTTGCTTTTGTGCTTTTATAATTTCCACTCAGATTTTACTATCTCAACTTGATCATTTCCCTTCTTTCTCTTTACTTCTCCTTCTGAAAAATGTTTCACATTCCTAAAATCTCCTAGAAGTACTAAATGCTGTACTGGGGTTTCTGCTTCCGGAAATTATTGTGTTCAGGATTTTCCTTTCTCATTCCAAATTGTATTACATAACTTAACAGAAAGCCAACTGGGGAAGGAAATGTTAGGTCTATGAATAAGAAACACAGGTTGTGAAGGTAGGGGCAGCGTGGTGAGGGGATTTTTACTCATTTTTCCCTAAATTTAGCTTGCCCATCCGGTTGTAAGAGCCATCATAGGAGGCCATGGGATGGACGCGAGGAGACTGCTTCCCTGCTTATCACTTGGGGGCTGGTGAGCAGAAATCTCTGGTCCTTGTTGGTGCAAGTAGCAACATAGAAAACAAGTCAACAGCAGGCCTGTACCACGCATCCTGCATTGTTTCCCCAGTGTCATCATTTGTCCAGTTGTGCATTTTGGCAATAAAAACATGCATTGAGTATTTTCTGTGCACTTGGCATTGTCTTAAGTGCAAGAGATACAGCACGGAAGAAGACTAAAAAGGTCTCGGCTCTCAGAAAATCTACAGTTGCGTAGGTGTGAGAAGCCATAAATAAACAAATATTATTGTAATATAAAAAGATGATTAGAGCAGAGCTATCGCAAAATCAAACCATAGGACTAAGACGAATAGGAAGTTGAGATAGGAGGATTACTTCAGCCTAGGAAGTCGAGACCAGCCTGGGCAACATTGCAAGACCCTGTCTCAAAAAATGATAATAGTAAAAATAAATCTGCAGTGTAAAAGAAGTTAATTTTTGTGTGTATTTTGTGAAATAGGGATATAACTTGTTTAAAAGTATATCATATTAGAGCAATGAATTTGTTGGTTAACTTCTTTCTTGGTTAACAATTTGAAATGTTTCATTAATATACTTTAAAATCTGCTTCTTGAGTCTGCACTTTGTGCTATTCATTTATTCTTCAACCTCTTTTTTTTTGAACCATTTGATATAAATGATTTCAATAGGCACTTAAGCTATGTAATATCCCTTTGCTTTTAGATTTTTTTACATATTTTACAGCTAATTTATATTGGACATGTGTTGTATTTTACTTATGTACACTGGTTTTAAATTTGCCTATGTTCCTGAATTTTGTCATTTGTGTTACCATTTTGTCTTGTTTTATTTCTTTTATTTTCTGTGTAGATAAGCATATGACTTACAGACAATGATACATTACCTAATTTCATCTTTCATTGTTGCCCCAGTAAGATTCTTCACAAAATGTCTTGTGATATATACCGTTAAGATGTAAGTTTTCCCCAGATATTAATGTGACTTTTAATATTTTTATAGTAGATACTTTGTGTTTGCTTTACCTACTAAAAGAGTTGCATTTTGTTTATTTCTTCCTTTAGAGGTCAATTTTTTGTTTTTCAGTAGTGGTTGTTGAATTTTATCAAAAGACACTTTTCGTATTCTATGGAAGTAGTCATGTATTTTTTCTCATTAACAAATTAACATAATGAATTACATAAATTGATTTCCGAATATGAAATCACCCTTGCGTTCTAAATTAAACCAAATTTTGTCATGGCATTTTAATCATCAATATCGCACATGGATTCCATTTGCTAACACTTTATTTAAAATGTATGTATCTGGGAGGTTGTTTCCAAAGATATATTCATTAAAATACTGGTTTTCTATAGCAGCTATACCTGCTTTAGAAACCATTAAAACATCGGTTTTCTATAGAAGCTATAAGTCCTTTTCTTCAGCTTTGTGAAGAAGATCCTCTATTACAGATGTTTGATTATGGGATGGTAGTAAGATAAAATAATCTGAAAACTCTTCAGGTGCAAACACCACTATCGACTCAGCAAAGTACAACATAACCCTCCAAATAAGGGCTCATGTTCTTCTTAAAGTTTACAATAATCACAGATTTGTCCTTTAAAATATGATGCTGTGTTGTAAAGTTAGACAGACGAGAATACTGTGACATAGAGACCAGTAAGACACAGGCAAGCAAAGGGCCTCAAATTAGACCCACTGATAAGGCCTTTGTATGTGAGGGTAGTCAATAAATTATATAATAAAATACATAAAAATTATTTATAAATGATGTGGGGAAATGGCTATAATGTGACGCAATGAAAAAATGAGATCAGTATTGAATAAACTGAAGAACTATATGCGAAAGTTTAAATAGTAAAAATAATATAATAAATATTAAATATCATCTGTATAAGCTTATACAGAAAAAGTAGCATCAACACTATCCTCAAAACATGACTCATGAAAAGTATAGATCTCAGGGGCGGCACCTGTGGCTCAGTGAGTAGGGCACAAGTCCCATATACCCAGGGTGGTGAGTTCAAACCCAGCCCCAGCCAAACCACAACAACAACAACAACAACATAGCCAGGCATTGTGGCAGGCACCTGTAGTCCCATCTACTCTGGAGGCTGAGGCAAAAGAATTGCCTAAGCCCAAGAGCTAGAGTTTGCTGTGAACTGTGACATCGCTGCACTCTACTAGGGGTGACAAAGTGAGACTCTGTCTCTAAAAAAAAAAAAAGTATAGATCTCAGAAACACTGATAGTATTGACATGGAAACATACAAGAGAAACATAAAGACACTGACATAAGTATTTTAGTAGCAATAAGAGTTTTCTTGGAGACAAATAGGGTTATTAGTAATAAAAGGGATAATTGTATAAAGGAGAAATATTACAACAGTTCATATAACAGTTTTGAACTTGCTTGAAGTTATTTAACAACTTGAAGGGCAAAATCTAACAGAATTCACATCGTATTGGAGTAGCTAATGACAGTGAGTTAATAGACTTAATAGGCACCATGAGTTGTACAATTAATAAACTTATGTCTAGTGAACATAATACTTTCACATGTGAACTATTTACCAAAATTGCAAGTGGGATTAACTCATTTATTATAGAAAAAAATATAGGTACTTTGTTTCAAAAAGTGAGACTTGGTTTTATACTGCATATAAGATATATAACGAAACCAAAATTATTCAAAAAATATTAAAGTAAAGGTATAAGCAAAGCTAAATCTTTCTAATGAAAACAATGTCAAAGAAGGGCACGTGTTCCTGACAGTGAACAAAGTAAATTTGTTTTTCTTTTTTTTTTTTTTTGAGACAGAGGTCTCACTTTGTCGCCCTGGTAGAGTGCAGTGGCATCGTAGTTCACAGCAACCTCAAACTCTTGAGCTTAAGAAATCCTCTTGCCTCAGTTTTTCATTTATAGTAGAGAGGAGGTCTCCCCTTGGCCTCCCAGAGTGCTAGGATTGCCAGCGTGAGCCACTGCGCTCAGCTTAAGTAAATTTTATTATTATAAATATCTAAATGGCCCAAATAACCCAGAAAGCACCCATATAAGCAGAAGTTTGTCAAGAGATGCAAGAAAAGATAACTAGAAACACACTAATGATAAGGAACTTAAATATGCCAGTCTCTGTAGGTGACAGACCAAATAGACAAAAACTGCAGGCTGTATGTGGGTGTAGAAGACATACAGAATGCAATCAACAAGATCATTCTTTTAGGTAAATACAGAAAGTTATACTCTGATGCGAGACAGTGCAACTTTTTCTCCTGTCACATAGACCATTCCCAATATTATATTCTGTATATTATAGAAGTATAAACAGAGCCTACAATTACAATGCATTCTAAACAGAAATTATGATTTTTTAGAAGACTTTCTACTTGGACATTACAACTTTCTATTAAGCAATTCTTGGGTGAAGGAGGAAATACAAATTAAAATTACATAATAAAAGTAAATGAATGAAAATACATAAATTAATTTCCTAATTCAAAATGCTTGGGAGGAGGGCAAGGAATACACACATAATGCAATAGCTCAATGAAATAAAGTTTAAAGTAGAAATCCATGAGGTAGCTTTTAGAAAAAGAGTATCATCAGTTATTAAATTGAAGTTCATTTCTTTGAAAAATTAAATATAAGTTGCATATATAGAAGTCAAAGTTTACCAGACAGCTGGAACCAACAGGACTATATATTTGAGAGAGAGAAAGAGAAAGGGAGAGATTTTAAGGATTTGACCCATGCAACTGAGGCGGCTGGCAAGTCTGAATCTGCAGGCCAAGCTGACAAGCTGGAAATTCACAAGAGTGATGTTGCAGTCCTGGTTAGAGGCTGGGAACTCAGGTAAAATGTTTGAGGTGCGGTTTGGACTCAGACATCCTTCTTCAAAGTACCTCAGTCTTTGCTGTTAAGACCTGTAATAATTGATTGGGTCACCCACACTATACAAGGCTATTTGCTTTACTCACTCTACAGATTTAAATATTAATGGCATCCAAAAAAAACATGCACGGTGACATCTGGATTGTTGGTTGACCAAACAACTAGGGATCATACCCTAGCATATTATTGGAATAATTCTGTAAAGCAAACAATTGGGGCAATTATTGGGACAGTTGTCGGACATAAGTTATAAACCATAATAATGGAACATATTATTGGGATATAGAATAAGAAAATTACATTGATGTTAATTTCTAGATTTAAATTGTTCTGTTGTGGCTAAGACAATGTCATTTTCTTTAGAAAATAACACGACAATATTAAGGGATAAAAGACAATTTCCTCTCCAATGAATAGATAGATAAATTGATACAGCAAATTGCCAGAATATTAATAGGTGAGGAATATGGGTGACATGTATACTTTTCTGCAACTCTTCCATAAGTTTGAAATTGCTTCGATTAAAAATTTATAAAAATCTCTAAATACAAAAAGCATTGCTATAAACTTTTTAATACAAAATAGTCAACTCTAAAATATCAGAACAAGGTAAGATTTCTTAAATAAGTTGAAAGAATACAAAATACAATGGAAATACTATTTACTTATAATTTAGTTTTTCCTGGAAAGACATAGAAAAGCAAATGAAAGCCATACATGTAAATTTTGTTAATATTTTTGATGTTTGCTTCCTTCCTGTCTTTTATTTCTAGAAAATTTACTATGACAATTTAATGCTCAGCACACCTTCTCCCTAAGCCCTCCATAACTATTGTCCTGAAATTAGTCTCTAACTAAATCCCATGTGTTTTTTTTTTTTTTTTTTTTTGAGACGGAGCCTCAAGCTATCCCCCTGGGTAGAGTGCCATGGCATCATAGCTCATAGCAACCTCCAACTCCTGGGCTCAAGCGAGTCTCCTGCCTCCGCCTCCCAAATAGCTGGGACCACAGGCGCCCGCCACAACACCCGGCCATTTTTTTTTTTTTTTGGCTGCAGCCGTCTTTGTTGTTTGGCGGCCGGGGCTGGGGATTCAAACCCGTCACCTTAGGTGTATGTGGCTGGCGCCTTAGCCGATTGAGCCACAGGCGCCAAGCCAATCCCATGTGGTTTTATATGATTACTACATATGTACACCTTAATAAATATATATACTATTGTTTTGCATTTTTAAACTGTATATTAATGACAACACATTGATCCTGTCATTTTGCAAGTCATATAACCAATTAAAAATTAGTATCCAGAAAATAAACACTACTTTAAATGTATTATAATTAGATAATCACCCAATTTGAAAACAGACTAAGTTTTTAGGCAGGCAATTCACCAGATGAATAACATATTTAAAAAGATGTTCAATCTCATTAGCAACCCAATTAATTGAAACAGAAATAAAAGACCCTCTTTCCAGCTGCAGATTCACAAAAATCAATGACTGGGTTCACTAAACACTGGCATACATATGAGAAACAGAAACTCTTGGGCATAGCTGATGAGAATAAAAATTGCTACACGTATTTTAGATAAAAATATATCTTAAAAATATTTAAATAACGTTTAATATACTGAAAAATTAAAGTATAATTTAATTATACTTTGATTATACTTTCGAATCACTCTCACTCTTGTGCTTGAGACATTTATAATGGTTTTAACTTGGCAGGGATTATAACAGAGAAAACACACACAAAAAAATCCCTTATAGTAAATGAATGGATAAACTATCTTCTTTTACACTTGCAATAGTTCACATCAGTTAAAGATAATAAAAAGAAAAAGTTTTACTTGTATCAACATGGGTAAAACTTAAGACATTCAATTAAATCTTAAAAATAATTTATAAAGTGATAAAAACTTAAAGTTGCCATTAAGATGAAGTTTCATCATGAAAAATAATAGTATGTAGGGTGGCACCTGTGGCTCAAAAGGGTAGGGTGCTGGAGGTGGTGGGTTCAAACCCAGCCCCAGACAAAAAAAACCAAAAAACAAAAAACTGCAAAAAAATTAGTATGTACCTTTTATGCATATTTACATATGTGGTGAACGTACAAAAACATATGGGATTAATTTAGACACCTACTTCAGGGTGGTATTTATCTAGAGGCTGGGAGAAAGATTTTGCTGGCATTGCATTCTTATCAATTTATTTTTTTTTAAATTAAAAAGAAAAAGGTTGTGAAGCAAACACTGAAAAACAGTGTTTTGAATATCCATCCAATTACCAAGGATCTTGTATACAAGTTTCTGCAGTTTTCATATGTTTGAAATATTCTGCAATTATAATATACATACCACGTATTACAGCATTTTCCTCATAACCTCATATTTATGGATATATCGTCATACTATGAAAACTCTTGGAAAATTAGGTCTTGTTTAAACTGTTGTCTAAAGTCAACATCCATACATAATGCTATAAATCTAGAATACAAAATAATTCTCCTTCTCTGTCTCCCCAGAAACACATTTTATAACGTCTTCACAGAAGATTTCAAAAGTGTCCTCCCTTCCAGCTGTGAAATGCTAAAGTTCGTCCTGGTCTGGATATTCTCCCCACCACAGAGCCCTCTGAGCTGTGATTTGTGAGGAAGGTGTGAGAGCAGAGTTATGGCTTGATTCTTGGAAGTGTCAATGTGAGAAAATGAAAAAGGTGATTACATGAAGAGGTTGCAACTCGGAAGTGCCAAACGCAGTGTAGTTTGGGAGAAAAATAGACTCTGTAAAACTCATTTTTTTTAACTGTAGTCTAAAAACTTTCCTAATACTGTTTTCTCTTACAAATAGATCAAAAGAAATTATTTCAGTTTTAACCTTGCCGGAAATGTAATGTCATTTTCTTTGAAAGGAGGTTTTAATTTCTTTAAAGCTGTGTAAGTTTCCCCTTATATTTGGAAATTGTGATTTTTCCTTTGTAATGGAGGACTGCTTTCACCAGAGGATAGGAAGTGTAGTTTCAGTTGCTTTAAGGACATTCTTAAATTGTATAACTCCGTAAGTCTGATTCTCAGAAAAGTTGAATGACAAAATAAAAACGACAACTTCTGACCAAAATTTTAATTTTTTAATATAAAATATGTGAACTTTAATCAACATTTTGTCCTAGAGGTTGTATTTATTTTTCTGATATACACATATCTATATGTATGCATGTGTGTATACATATATATTGATATCTATCTCAATATAAAAAATGTTAATCGTTAGATTCTAGTTGGGTGTTTGCTTCGTAGAGTGTGTGTGACTGTGTGTAGAGTCTGCTGTCCCAGCACTATCTCAGAAGATACTGTTTAAACTGAATTACTTTCTGAGGTAGATACAGGCTTCATCTTCTCATTACTTTGAGATGAGGGAAAGATTTTGCAAAGTGTTAGATTACTGAGCATTAAGCAAGAAAATGTAAAGTAGCTTTGTTTTCACAATGGTACATGGCTTAAAAATAAATCAACCAGACTTTGGGAAATGGATTTTAGTAGTATTGTGGTTACTTCATAGGAGTGGAAGCCATCCTTGAAGATGAAAGTGAATACTCTTTACAGTAGCTAATGAGCTTACTGACAGTGACACTGGGGAGAAGTTACTTCTTCATGAAGAACGGGTTCTTCTTTTTCCAGGGTCCTGGGACAGTGGGATCACATATCAAAAATATGTGGAGACTTCAGACAGCTGTAAATTCCCTCCAGTAACTGGTGGGACATGGTGTGAACTGGGGCACGGGACTGGAACAGAGCAAAATGAACGATGTATAGCAACATGGAGGCTGGGCAATAAACGGCAGGGAGCTTGCTAAAGAATTCCAAGATTCATTTATTTCCCCTGGCAACTCTGAGTAGCCACTTAAAATATGATTCATATAATTAACCTGTGTTGAAATTTTAAAATAGAATTCTGATTCTGAAATATTCAATTAAATAGTAATCCTTGGAGGAGTTCCATATTTGCCTAGTAGAAACCTGGAAAGAGCATCCATCACTTTCACACAAGCAATGGGGAGTAGCGGGGAAGAAAGTGCACAAACTATAATGTCACAAGTTTTTATGATCTTATCAGAGACCTGGGATTGTGGGATAACAAAGAAAGGGCAGGCTCCTCAAAAGAGAGGTGTATGGGTGGATAAGCTCACCTGTGTCATTACAGAAGCAGGAGAGTGAGTGAGAACAAATCAACTAAACTTAAATGTCAGGCTAAAAAGCCTTCTGTGGGCTGTCACTGCAGGAGGGAACCACTGGGAGCCTGAGATCCATGAGGAGGTTGTACTCAGTTGCTGGCTCTTTTCCATAAACCTTCACTTAGTGCCCATGAGAAAGATTGAGGATGGAATAATGCATTGCCGAAAGCTTCTCTCTGTGATGTAGAGCAGCAGGGGAGGAATTAAACCCCATCCCCTGACATACATCATTCCCAACCACAGAACCAGCCCCAAGCCACTCATGGTAGGACATCCAATCCTCTCACCTCCAGGTCAAGGCGAAGACCCGTTTTGGGTGGGGAAGAGGAGAAACAGCAAAACCCTTGGGAGAATGATGGGGACCAGTCTTTATTTTATATGAACAGTATTAGAGGTCTCCTACTACTGGGAATGGGGCAGGAACCTCTTGCCCTCATAAGACACACCAAAGGCAAAAGGCAGAGCCCAGCTGCCACAAATAGGAGGGGCAGGTACGTTGACAAATTCTCACCTACAAAGCCCAAGAACACAGGGCTTTCCTAAGACTGGCACTGGACTAGGATAAGTGAAAGCTGTTCCCCACCAGCCTGGCATGATCAGAGTAATAAGCGGCATCGTCTGGGGTAAGTGCAAGGATGTTCTGAGCAACTTCCTCTGTGGTAGAGGTATGCAGGGGTGGCTAAAAACTAAGAGTAGAACAAGGACAGTGAGAAACCCCCAGCACACCAAGCCCAACCTTAAACACAAAACAGTCCTAGGGGAATTTGAAGCATGTGGTGAGCTAGTGGTAACCATAGCAACAGCAAAACCCAAATCCAGTTCCATCTCTGACTACATTGGCTTAACTCCTTTACTATAGCTTGACAGAACAGAAATAATGCCTATTTCCAGGCATACAGATTACTTACATCAGTCTTTACTGTTATATATGTGATATTTAGTATTTGACCAAAGTTTATGAAAAAAAAAGATAAGATCTGAAACCCCTATTGTCAGGGGGAAAAAAATAAAATGATTAAAAGAACAAACTCAGAAATGACCCATATGTTATGATTATCAGAAAAAGTATTTTAAAAAACTAAGATTAACATGTTAGAGTCTAGTGGAAAATGGATAACAGTCTAGTGGGAAATGGACAATTCTCCATACACAGATGGAGAATTTAAGTGAAAATGGAAACAAGAAAATGTCTAATAGTAATGCTAGAAATAAAAACCAGAAAATCAGAGATGGACAGTTCCTTTACTGGGCTCCAAAATAGACTTGAAACACAGAGAAAAATCAGTAAACTACAAGGTAAGAAAACATAAAATAGGCATGTGAAACACAAAGAGAATAGAGAGAAATAACAATAACTGATTATGAGATATGGGAAAATATAGAACAATCTGACACAAAAGTCATTATTGTCCTGTAAGAAGAGAGAAGGAATGAGGGAAGAACTACTTGAAGAGATAACAACTGATGAGTTTGCAAAATAATAAAAAACATCAAACTAAATATCTAAAAAGCCAGAGGACACCCTACAAAGATAGTTACTAGTGAAAATAATAAAGATACCTAGATACATTATAGTCAGAAGATGACTTCTAAGGGTATATACTAAATCTTGAAGGCAGAACGAGATAAAAGATATGTAATTTCAGAAGGACAAATGTAAAATGCAAAATTATACAACTTGTAGACTAGTAGATGAAAGAAGATATTCTCTATATAGGGTTAGATGATGAGATTTTTTAAATTTAGAACAGGAAAATTAAGAATAATTTATTTTTAATTCCTATATATCTTTTAGGGATAGGTAAGAATTATAACGTTAGTAATGAAACCCTTAAAACATAATATCTCACACTAAGATAATATTCCACATGGGAAATAGGTAGGTGAGTTCAAAGAGTAAGAAAAATGTATCATTTTAGATTCTTAAAACATAGGCATTAAGGTCTATGCCATTTAGAGGCTATGCAATACCTTTAAAATCCTGAAGACATGTACTTTTAAAATTTTCAATGTTTAGAATTCAGGATTAGTGTTATTAGACAAGACGTCAAAGCCATGATCCCTAAAAAAAAAAAAAAAAAGATAAATAAGTTTTAGATTTATTAAAAATTTAAAACTAGCTTTGCAAGTTCCTTAAGACCTATAATTATTTCTAATAAAAAGGTAAAAAAATTGTACTCTAGTCATGTCTCTTTCCCACTGCTAAGTGGCACTTATTTTCTATTTCCTTGTTGATCAAATTCTCTATAGATTCTAGATTTCAGCCTTTTGTCAGATTCATAGCATCTGAATGTCTTCTCCCATTCTGAAAGTTGTCTAAATTTGCTTTAGTTGTTGTGCCATTAACTATGCAAAAGCTTTTTAACTTGATCAGGTCCCATTTATTTATTTTTGGTGTTGCCTCAATTGCCAATAGAGTCTTCTTCATAAAGTATTTTCCCAAGCTGATATCGTCAAGAGCTTTCCCATCCTTTCTTCTAGAGTTTTTATCATTTCATATCTTAAATTTTAATCTTTTATTCAGCATGAGTCAATTTTTGTATGTGGCGAAAGACTCAGGTTGAGTTTCAGTCTTCTACATGTGGCTAACTAGTTATCCCAGCACCATTTAATAATGAAGATTCTTCTCCTCAGTGTATGATTTTGTCTGGGTTATCAAAGATCAGATGGTGATATGTGGCTGGGTTCATCTCTAGGTTCTCTATTCTGTTCTACAATAATCTATGTCTCTATTTTTGTGACAGTACTATTCTATATTGACTACTATAGCCTGACAGTATAACCTAAAATCTGGTAATGTGACAGCTCCAGATTTATTTTTATTTTTTAGAATTGTATTGGAAATTTTCACTAGAATGTTTATCACAGCTCAATTCATAATCACAAAGATAGGGACCCAAACTAAATGCCCATTAACCCATAAATGGATTAATAAATTGTGGTATATGTAGTCAACTATTCCACTTTTCATAAAGGAATGATGGAGACTTTACATCTTTGATATTTACCTGGGTAAAGTTGAAGAACATTGCCCTAGTCAAGTACCACAAGAATGGAAAAGCAAGTTTCCAATGTACTCAATACTAATATTAAACCAATAGAAAAACAACCACACATCCAGGTGACAACAAAACACAATTAAACTTAAGTAGGGGGAAGAAAAGGAAGGACAGGGTAGAGGGTAGAGGGGAGGATTGTTGTGCTCTCACTTAAAGGCCATAATGTAAGGGTGTATGACACACGTCTGGCATGAGGGACAGGACTATAACTTGGAATTTACCTAACAAAGGCAAACAATGTAACCTAATTGTTTGCCCTCTTAACCTAAAATTAAAAAAAAAAATAAAAATGAGGTATTATAAAAAATATGTATTATTTATCTCCTAGTGGCATTGTAAAATTGTAGTGAAATCCCTTACGGACTACATCTAGTACACAAGAAGAAAATAAAAATGGCAGAAACTAAATAGGGAAATAATTACAATCAAAGGCTAACATGTAAGAATTTTCCTTTTGGTGTTAACCTCTAGCCCTAAATTTCCTGTTGGATCTTCTGAGAATTAGGATCCCTAGAAGAACTTACAAAGGATGAAGGGGTTGCAGGGGCCCCACAACATTTTAGAAATTTAGCTTAAAATAAACTTTAAAATATTTTTTAAAGTTATATTCTACACACCAGCAATAAAAAAATACCATTTAGATTTGCTTAGTTCTATATAATACTGCATGCAAATCATTGATGAGAGAAATAAAAAGACCTAAAAAAGTCAACATCTTTAACTCTTAACAAGATAATTTCTATATGTATATGGAATTATATCGGGACTAGAATAGCCAAAACAATTTAGAAAGTAAGAAAAGATCTGAACAAGAACACTACCTTAGTTCAAGACTGTTTTTATAATAAACCATAATAAGTGTTCTCCACTTACTTGTGGACAACAAACAAGTTGAAGAAAGACCCGCGACATCATTAGTCCGTAGAGAAATGCAAGATAACCACAATAAACAAAACAAACCAAACACAAGTGAACAAACAACACAAATGACACATACGCTAACAAGGATGCAAAGCAACTGGACTTCTTAGTCATTGTCTGTGTAAATGCAAAATGATACAGTCACCCTGGAGAGCAGTTCAGCAACTTCCTACACAGCTGAACATGGTCTCACTTCTTGATTCTGCAATCCTACTTCTAGGGTTTGCCTAAGGAGTGAATACATATGTCCACACAAGAACCTTTATCAAAATGCTTTATTCTTAACTGCCCCAAACAGAACAACCCAAATGTCCACTGGCTTTAAACAGATGAACCAGTTATGGAATATCCATCAAATGGAATACCAATGAGCAATAAAAAGAAAGGAAAGCTCTTATACATTCATTCTAAAAGGAATTATACTAAGTGAAATACCCCAGACTCAAAGACTATGTATGTTACGACTCCATTTGTAAGGTATTTTGGAAAGGACAAGCTGTTAGGATAGAAATCATATCAAATTGGGCAAGAAATGGGAAGATTTAGTTTAACATAAGAGGTGCAAGTGAACTGTGGTCATCTTGATTATGGTGGTGGTTATAAAAGTGTATGAATTTATAGAAAATCATAAAACTTTATACTTAAATAGGGTGAATGTCTCAATAAGCCTGACAAAATTGTAATCTGGCCTCACCTGAACTGTGGGAAACTAAGAAAGTCTAAATCATTAAATCCAGAAGAAGGAAAGACGTATCCTCACATAGAGGTCAGGTGATGAAATAGGTGACAGTGAAATACAGCATATGATTGGGGCCAGCATAGAGCACAACCCCACAGAGTCAGAGCAGCAAGT
>CAUYQV010118209.1:0-47269 GCA_963574575.1 Galagoides demidoff
AAAAAAGGGATAGATTGAAACCTGAAAAGAAAGATCCCCGCATGCCAAAGGCAAGAGAAGTCCCCCAATATCCTTCCTGCTTATATACAACTGGGCCCACCTTACCACATCTTGGTTGATACCAACTTTATCAACTTTTCCATTAAAGCCAAACCTGACTTAGTGCAGTCATTGATGGACTATCTGTATGCCAAGTGCCTTCCATGTATAACTGACTATGTAATAATGGCTGAAATTGAGAAATTGGGGCAGAAGTATGGAGTGGCCCTCTGGATTACCAAGGATCCAAGATTTGAATGATTACCATGGACACACAAAGGAACATGCAGATGACTGCCTAGTACAGAGAGTAACTCAGCACAAGTGTTATATCGTGGCCACAGTTGACTGAGACCTTAAACGAAGAATCCAGAAAATCCCTGGAGTTCCTATCATGTATATTTCTAACCACAGATATAATATTGAATGGATGCCAGATGATGATGGAGCCCCTCGGTTCTAATTCCTATAAGACAGTGTTCCTATGCCTTTCTTCAGCCAACTTTCTCTGTTAACAGTTTGTTAAATGTGGAATATCATGAATTACTCTGTTCACCTCTTTGCTATACTATGAGCTGGAGGATATGGGTAAATACACTCACATTTGGATGCTATTTTGAAAATGATATTTTATTTCATTGATGGCCAAAGATGCAAAATCTCAGGAAGAATGCTTTGTTTTTTGAGTTCTGTTGCACAACATGGTAATTATAGTTAATATCCGAGTAACATACATTTCAAAATTGCTGCAAGAATAAATTTCAAATGTTCTTACCACAAAAATGTTAAGTATTCAAGGTGACGGATATGTTGACTAGTTGATTTAATTATTCCACATTGTATTCATAGATTATAACATCACTTTGTACTCCATAAGTTTATGCAATTATAAATTTTTGATTTACAATAAAAATAAAATTGTTGCAACCTTTTTTATAAAAAAGAAAAGGCACTGAAAAGTTGGAAAGGATAGGAAAGACAGACTGAAAGGAAAAATTTCTGGCTACATTAATGCCAGACAAAGTAGACATTTTATTACAAGATATAAAGAGGGCATAAATAATGATAAAAGAGTAAACTCAGTGGAGAGGCATAAGAATCCTAAATGTCAAAGCACCTCTAATAACATAGTGCTTGATAGCACTAAAAGTAGAGGTATATTTATAACATTAGTTGAACAAACTTCAACTTCTCTGTCATTAATTGATAGAACAAGTAGGGAAAAATCAGTGGATACATAAAAATTTTAAATACATCATCAACCACCATGAACTAATTGACATTTGTAGAATAACTGCGGAAATAACATGACACAGCAACCAAAATAGATCAGTGTTCTGAGGCATAAGCAAGTCTCAGTCAATCAAGGACTGAAATCATACAGAGGAAGTTCTCTGACTACAATGGATTGTGCCTGAAATCAGTTACAGAAATATAACTAGGAAAAATTAGCAAAACCTTCCAATTGACGCATAGCATTTGGGACCAGAAGGAGGCCTGAGGCTGGTTGAGTGATACATGTGGATCATTGTTTTCCTGCCTAGAAAATAAGAATAGAGTTCCTAAGATAGGACTCAGGGGTAGCATAAAGCACTATGTGCCACCAGGGGAGCCTACAAAGAGTTGACCACCAGGTAACTTTCGTTCCTGCCCACGAAGAGTGATGAATTTCTTATCCAAAGAGAAAAGCCCTCTGGCCAGGTGCGATGGTTCACACCTGCAGTCCTAGCACTCTGGGAAGCTGAGGCAGGAGGAGGATGGCTTGAGCTCAGGAGTTCAAGACCAGCCTGAGCAAGAATGAGACCCTGTCTCTACTAAAATAGAAAAAAAAAAAATAGCTGGACATTGTGGTGGGTACCTATAGTCCCAGCTACTTGGGAAGCTGAGGCAGGAGGATTGCTTGAGCCCCAAAGTTTGAGGTTGCTGTAAGCTATGATGACATCAGGGCATTCAACCCAGGACAACAGAGTAAGACTCTGTCTCAAAAAACAAAAACCCTCTACATTCTGAAATATTTACAAATGAAGTGGAATTCACCTCAAAATTCTATGGGAGGGAGGTCCGAACAGGGATAGAGATGAAAAAAGATAGGCCATGCATTGGCAATGGCAAAGCTGAGTGGTGGCTGTGCAGGGGTTCATTATGCTGTTCTGTTTAGTGTGTGTTCCAAATTCTTTCATAATAAAAAGGTTTTATCAAAGAAGAAAAAAAGCAAAGAATTGGTATGGATACCTGGTTTGAACTGTACCACTTTAAAACTGTCCTGGAAAGGAGGCAGAGGACAAGGGACAACGTCTTCCCTTTTCAAGTCCAGGAACATAACTCACCAGAGGATGACTGGAGAGCAATGGAGAGATACCAGCTGGCTGTAGAGAATGTGTAGGTTGCACTCTGGATAACACTAGTTTCCATTTGATTTGGAAATTGATTCCAGAGTCAGGAATCTTAAAGGTTGTATAATAAATAACTTGCATAGTGGAACTTTGGGTGACAATCACCCTTATGACATTTCTTCCTTTCTAGTTTTTATTTTTAAATGTATATAAAATTTCTCAGCCATGTGCCTACTGTTTTCTCTCTTCCTGCATCTGGCATGCGTGGTACTTAAAAGGCCAATTCTCTATTTTTAGCTTTTGTGGCTTTGAGCAATACTTCCAGGTTTAAGGGCTAAAGATTGCTCATTAATATTTGTTTAGAGGATGAGGTAATTTCACAAACCAGGCTGTGAAGATAAGCAGTGTATGGAATCTGATGAAACTGAATATCAACCTAGTGAGGGAGAGCAACTGAACAGAATTATGCAGAATTATAGTGACATTGGTATGGCATATTTCCTTAATCTCTTAAGAACTTCATGAACTGTTGGAGCATGTATATAACATGGGCTATGCTTTAACACGCAGCGCTGAAGGCATTAGTCAACATCAAAATAACAGAGATTTTCCCACTTGTATTTGTGAAACAAAGAAATGCATTAGGCTTAGTTGCAGCTGTGTTAAAACTACCTTCTATTTCTTCACATCCTCATCCATTTGGTAAATGGTCATGAAGTCTCTGTTAATGGGCCAGCCACTTTAGTTGTCAGATTAATGTCTGATTTTCAAATATCTCTAAGACCCTTCATTGGACTCTAAAAATATTGGTAAAGGAAGTAAAATTTCAGCCATGAAAAGACAATGTTAGAATTCAACTGGGAGGCAAATCAGTCTTACAGCATTTGCTGCCTCCTTGTCCCAAACTGAAACCCCTAGTAGGTTCACCAGGAAAGAGAAATTATAGCCTGGCCCTTACAGAAATCATGATCTAAAAGTTGCCCAAACTTTGAGCCAGCCATGGTGGCTCATGCCTATAATCCTAGCTCTCTGGGAGGTCGAGGCAAGAGGATTCCTTGAGCTCAGGAGTTTGAGACCAGCCTGAGCTGATTTTTCCATTTTCTACTAAAAATAGAAAAATGAGCTGGGCCTTGTGGCAGGCTCCTGCAATCCCAGCTATTCAAGAGGTTGAGGCAGGAGGCTCACTCGAGTCCAAGAATTTGAGGTTGCTGCACTCTAGCCTGAGTGAGAGTGAGACTCTGTCTCAAAATTAATTCATTCATTCATTTAATTAAAGTTGCCCAAACTGTTAAATGTGACTATCAAGTCCCTTCAGGATCTGTTCCTGGCCCCTCATCTTTCCAAACCACCCACCACCACCATCCTTAGCATTCTGTACTTTATTCAGGTCACAGAGTGTACTGTCCTCTTTCTCACCCTCTAGACTTCACACATACTGCTTGTAACATGTTTCCCACTTTCTTTTTCTCATCCTCCCCACCTCCCTTGTTCCCCTGGCTGACTATAATTCATCTTTTGGACCACAGTTAGCTTGTATACTATGTATCAAGCAGGATAGGCCAGCTCATGCTGCAGTGAGAAATGTCCAAGTATCAGTAACTTAAAAGAACAAGGAGGGGGCTCAGCGCCTGTGGCTCAATCAGCTAAGGCACCATCCACATACACCTAAGGTGGTGAGTTCGAATCCCCAGCCTGGGCCCGCCAAACAACAATGATGGCTGCAACCAAAAAATGGCCGGGCGTTGTGGCGGGCGCCTGTGGTCCCAGCTACTTGGGAGGCGGAGGCAGGAGACTTGCTTGAGCCCAGGAGTTGGAGGTGGCTATGAGCTGTGATGCCATGGCACTCTACCCAGGGGGACAGCTTGAGGCTCCGTCTCAAAAAAAAAAATAAGTCACTTGAATTGGGGCAATATGCTTCATTATAAAAAGTTTCAACTAATTGGCTTGGTGCCTGTAGCTCAGTGGTTAGAGCACTGGCCCTGTGCACCAGGCATGGCAAGTTCAAACCTGGCCTGGGCCTGCTTAACAACATCAAAAAAAGTTTCAACTAACTAAAAAAAGACAATCTCCCACCCCAACCTGAACAAGACTGAGACCCCTGTCCCTACTAAAAATAGAAAAATTAGCCAAATGTTGTGGTGGATGCCTGTAGTCCCAGCTACTCAGGAACTGAGGCAACAGGGTTTCTTGAGCCCAAGAGTTTGAGGTTACTGTGAGCTATGCTGATACCACAGCACTCTACCCAGGGCAACAAGTGAGACCCTGTCTCTAAATAAATAAACAAATAATAAAGAGTCCCTATGCATTCTACCTGTATGGATTTTTCCAAACGTTTTGTCAACATGTATTGCTTTTAGAATTTTTTATGTTATTTATTTATTTTTTGAGACAGAGCCTCAAGCTGTCACCCTGGGTAGACTGCTATGACATCACAGCTCACAGCAACCTCCAACTCCTGGGCTGAAGTAATTCTCTTGCCTCAGCTTCCCAAGTAGCTGGGACTACAGGTGCCTGCCACAAAGCCTGGCTGTTTTTTGGCTGTAGTTGTCATTGTTGTTTGGCAGGCCCAGGCTGGATTCAAACCCGCCAGCTCTGGTGTATGTGGCTGGCACTTTAGCCGCTTAAGCTACAGGCGTGAGCCAACTTTTAGAATTTTTAGATGATCATTTCCATAGAACTAGGACCAAAAGTAGTTATAAATGAAGCAGATACACCTTCTTCTATAACCCTGCCGTCATACACATGTATTGAAGTTTTGACATAATCTTGCTGCAAAAGGAAAGGCCTGTAGGAGCAATTTCAAAACTAACCCTTCATAGGGCATTTGTAGGTAAACAGAGTATTAATCATCATTCTTAAACAAGGAAGAGAAAGAAAAGAAAGCTTTGGTTAATGGCCCCAAGACTCATGGTTTACAGCTAGGTAGGGATGGGGGATGGTGATCAGTTCCTAGAACAAGTCTTAATCCCATTAAAGTTTATCAGAGAATTGCTTATGAACTTTATCAGGAGATGCGTTTATTTCTTCCCAAAATGAAGTGGTAAATTAAATCAGACCTAGAAGGGATTTGGGACAATCTTTCTTTCACATCTTCTCATTTATGATGGGTCTCCCTTCCCTGCAATCTACCTTTTCCAGAAACCTGGAAGTTGTTAATAATTTCACCTTTGAACTTTCAGGTCCAACTATCAAGTCCTGGGTCCCATCTTTTAAATAAATCTCTCAATTCAATGCCCTCCTTTCCAACCCCACAATCACTACCTTAGTTGAGGCCCTGGCCATTTATTTCACCCTTGGACTGCTGGGATCACTTCCTAATCCAAAGCTAAGCTTCTGAGTCAAAACAACCTGATCAAAATACAGATTCACTATTTCTGTACTAGCGACAGTATTGCCAACAATTCTCACATATTTCCTGATCCCCTAATTATATGGACCTTTGCTTTATACTTCAGTCAAATTTGTATTATTTAATATTTTCATGACTTGATTTAAAATAGACTTTTATAATCAGGGAAAAGATGTTTTAAATTCTGATAAATCAATGTTGACCCATCAAAGGGTAGTAGAGTCATCAAACCACGACTGCATTTGATGTTTGAGAGAAGTGTTAGAAATTTAATTGAGGATTTTCTGTGTATTTGGGAGTCAAAAATAAAGATCATGTTATGGCCCAAGTAATCTCATCTCCGTAGGTAGAAAATCATATTTCCTAGGTGGTCTGGGACAGTTCCAGTGCATTCCTGCTATCCTGAAACAATTATTATTTTATTATTTATCTACCTGGAATAAGAAATTATGTAGTTTGGGTGCTGCCTGTGGCTCAAAGAAGTAGGGCACCAGCCCCATACACAGGGTGGCAGCTTCAAACCTAGCCCCGGCCAAAGCCTGAAAAAGAAAAAAGAAAGAAATTATGTGGTCATCACACCTGGAGTGGGCATCTCATGTGATTTTCCACCTTTATCTGGCCAAAGAACCCCTTTCCTTGGATGTCATCATTCTATGGAATTCCAGTAGGACTGACACCGTCCCCCAACATTTGAATTTTCCAAACTCGCACCTTCTGTGGATAGATACATGTTCCAAGCCTCGTCAAGGAGAGTATTTCATGTCTCAGATCATATTTAAGGTTTAAGCATATGACCCAGGCTGAGTCCTTCTGGGGATCATTTTGCAGAAGTTATCTAAAGAAAATCTTTTATCTGTGTTTGCTCAGCTGGTCACATATGAGGTTGAGTGTGCCAGTGACTGTAGCCCACCACTGAGAAAAGTCTGTCTCAAAGCAAAAGATCCACAATGGCATCCCTGAGCCCTTAGATCCAGCCATGCCTCAAGTCAGGTGGATCCCAGATTTCCCAGCTCATAAGCCAGAGGGGACGGAACACTTTCCCTCTGCCCTCTGAGGGTTCAGTAATTGCGTCTAAGAGGAAATAAACTGACAATAGATAAACAGGAGAAAAGGTATACAAACTTATTATGTGTACAGGGGCATCAGAGGAAAGAAAAGTCAATACCCCAGAATCTGGGGAGATCGGGAAGCTCATATACCCTCTTCTCAGGGGCGGGGGAGGGAGGACATAGGCAACTTAGGGGATAGCAAGTGATTCCTGAGAAAGGCGAACCGGTGACAAAGCCTGTCTACGCACTGTGGCATCTGTCTTCTGGCTCCTCTCCTGGAATCTCCGGCACTTTTCCCTGATTGAGGAGATTTCTGGGGAGCGGATTCATGACAGGTGAGTTCCTTCTGGGGGACCTATCTCTAGGCAGGTAAGGGGAGCTCAGAGGAAGGCCCTGCATCTGCCTACTGTTCTCCAAGTGCCCTCAGTTCAAAGCAAGCAGAACACCACAGCATACTATTTTGGGGTGGCATTTTCTGAACTCCTTCAAGCCAATAGCTTTTTTATTTTTTTTTAACTTACAGCTAAAATCATCCGAGTTGATAGACTCTCCTGCCACTTCCTTCCCAGTGCATAAGATGAATCTCCAAAATAAATCAAACATTACATGGAAGTCCATTAAAGCAGAGATTTCCATTCTCAAGATCTTTCTAATGGAAAATAGAATCACTTAAAGCACTCAATATTTTCTAGCCAAAAAGAAATCATTGTTACAATTATAATAGCAAGGATATAATCTTTGGAGTAGCCAGAGATTTTGAGGTGCAGCTCTTGCAAATTACAAGGGAAGTCACAGAGAAGGAGCAGTATGCTTGTTGCATATCAATGGCTCTTTCTAGGATAGGGACCTGCAGTAACAGTCTTCTGGTTATATTAATATAGCTTGTCTGTAAGATGTTGTCTCAGTTCTCACCCCACTCCTGGCTCTGGTTCTAACCTCTCTCCTTCTCTGAATTTCATTGACGATATGGGAGTTGGAAAGCAACGAGGCTCTGTGATGAGGTGAGATGGCTGTTTTGCACATGACTTGGTAATTTTTAGGAGCAGAAAATTAAATTACTTTTAGGCCACCTGAAAATATCCATAACTCAAAACACGTGTATCAAAGCAACAGCTTTAAAGTGCCAGGTACTTTCTGCCTCTTTCTGGCTGGCCTTTCCCCCTTCACTGAGGAATTTTTTAGAAGATGCAGACCTAATCTAATCATGACCTTGTTTAAAGTCTTTTTGGTTCCTGCTTTCCTTTCTCCCACCTCATCCCCACATGCCTTCCTAGATCCAGGTATACTAAGCTACCCTCAGCTCCCCAGATGCCGGTGAGTCATGCCCCTGTGCCTATGTAAATCCTTTTCTCTGTTTAGGGGTGCTTCTCCCCGGTCCTGCCTGGTGAAGCTTTCATCTTGGGTCATTTCTCTAAGAAGTACTCCTGTGTCCCCCAGGCAGGAGTGAGTTAACCATTTCCTACTCTGGCTCCCACAGCATTCTGTGTTGACCTTCTACTATCAGGCTCTACCTTCAGCGCAATCACTTCCACCTCTGTCTCTCTCACTAGTCTGTGAGTCCCTCAAGGGCAGGGGATGTATGTTCTTTATCTTTATAACCCTTGAACATGGCATACATAGTACATCACAGGGCAAGAAATCAACAAATGTTTTTTGAATGAGTGAATGCATGAGTGAGAGATAAATAATAAATTGAATAAAAGATGCCAGCCATAATAGGATGTTTACACTGGGATGTTTGAGGTTGCCATGAGCTATGCTACCTCGGCACTCTACCCAGGGTGACAAAGTAAGACTTTGTCCCAAAAACAACTAGAGAAAAGACCACATAGAGACACAGGAAGAAGGTGGCTGTTTGTAAGCCCAGGAGAGACCTCAGAGAAAACCAGCTTGGCAAACGCCTTGATCTCAGACTTCCAGCCTCTAGAAATGTGAGAAAATAAATTTTTTTTGTGTAAGGAGAAAAGTCAGACAGTAGTATAAGGTTACTTGAATTTTCCAGATACACATTTAAGTTAGTACATGTGTATATATACAGTGTACATATATGCACATATGTGGAATCTGGCATTCCCATATGTACACACAGGATTAGCCTCTAAGAAGTTATCACTTTAGACTTGATTTTCCCAAACCCACTTCTAAAACTTCAAACCAGACTCTAATCTATTATCTGATTATCAGCAAAGAAGTTATTTTAAATATATAAATATTTATATATAACATTTTAATATTCAATATTAAATTTAATATTTTAAATATTAATTTAAAATTAAATATTAATAAATACTGACATATTCATAAATATATGAATACATGTAAATACATATAAAGTAAGTATATATTTTAAAAACCATATATGTAAACATATGTTTTATTAAAACCATGTGAATATGCATGTGGGGGGGGCAGGTTTTGCAAAGTCCTCTCTTCTCTTCCTGCCGCGCACATACAGGCAGCTTCATCCTGATGGGATAATAACATACAGGCAAGGGAGAAACCAGTTAAGAGTAGAATGTAGAATTGATTATCTTTCATAATGTCTTTCTATTTCTAACTAGGCCTGACTAAGGAGGAGTGCTCAGGTTGAGCCTGTAAAAATGAAATGAATTTTTTGTATTTATTACCTATAATACCATTGAAGCAGAATATTTTGATTTAACTATTTAAAAATTGCCCTGTCATTATGTAAAAACATGTTTGTTACCAACTAGTGTGGAAGATTTTTCTCCCATCAGCTCTCTTGTTTTCTGGACCACTAACAAGAGACTAATAAGAGAGGGGTTTTCATAAGGTTGAGAGACTCTTTTGTAAACAAATAAACAAAAACACTGTTAAGTGATGCTCTGTAGTGGCAATTCTGGAAGTCTTTGACAAGGCAGAGAAAAAAGACAGAGAGGCTAAATGGTCTAACATGAAGATATTTTATGTCCAAGATATTGGACAAACGTGGGCTCGGCAGACACTGTTACCCAGCTCTAAGCTCTAATCGGGGTGCCTGTTTCGTATATTAAGAATTTTAAATGCTGAGTAGTTAATATTTTTGAAGTACGTTGACATGTGCTTACATACACACAAACATACACATATAAAGGATGTAGGATACTTTTTATTTTAAGTAAATATGTCACATATTGCAGCAACTTATTTAAAACGTCAGAATGAAGTATTCATATATGATTGCTCAGTTAATGTTTAGCGTCCTCCATTGCACTAAGCTCTAGGACAGTGGACTCTGACTCACCATTGTATGTGCATTTCCTAGAATACAGCAGGTGCTCAAATGTTTCAGGAATGAATAAATGTGAGAAGTCCTGATGATTACATGTATTCATGCTGATTAAGCACTCGGTGTACCACCTGGTACATAGTTAGCACTGAATACATGTTCATTTCCTGTATTGCTATTCCTTTAATATCCACTTTCTTCTACAATAAGTCCCTCCTGTACCAATTTTACATCTAATCTGTCTCCAAAGCTCATTTCCAGAGCCCCCTTTCTGGAGACCTCCCCTAAACGCCACTCTGGAAGAGGGGTCCCCTCATGCTCTGACAGCATGTTGAATTCTCCCTATCCCAGGATTAACCAGTGTCTTTTTCCTCAACAGATTGTAAAACTCCCAAGGGGCAGTGACATGTCCTATTTGGCTTAGAATCCCCAGTGCCTGGCACGATGCTTGAAACATGGCAGGTGTTCAATAGATGTGTAGATGCGTAAGGCATATAATTAAATCTCAGTTTCTTTTAGGTATGTTTCAACACAGTTTCCATTCCTCCCTTTAGGATATTTGGGAAATGCTAGCTTTGTTAAAAATATTTGCAAACTACCTCTCAGGGTTGCATGACTTTAGCATATGGCTGATAGTTAATTTCATGTTGAATCGTTCTAGTTTCAGAATGGAAGATAATGTATTCTGGCCACGTTGTATCCCAGTTTGGGAAAACTACTCTCTCCTGAGCACTGACTAAACCTATTAACATGGGTTCTGAGAATGCAAATCCGTGGAGACACAAAGTTGAAAGGGATTTCCTCCTCCGGTGAGTTGCCTAAACTACCCATAACTAATGGTTGTTGACCACATTTCAAAGCTCTCCGGTGATGGTAATGACAGAGTTTAATCACCTTTGCAGCTGAGTTCTGCCTTAGGTCATCGAGAACTCTCTTGTTGAATTCTAATCCAATTTTGTATGGTTTTCATTTCTATAGAGACAGACAAAAGCCAGCTAGCATCCTCCTTCAAATAAACCATGCTATCCTGAAAAAACATTATTAAATCAGTCCTTGGCCTGTAATTTTTAAGGTGAAGCCAGTTCAGCTTCTGTCACCTTTCCTCTTAGGGCTTATCCTTCATCCTCTTAATGGTTTCTGTCATTTCTCTTTGGCCCTTTTCCAACTCCTCTACAGCTCCCTAGAAATTCAGAAGCCCAGACTTGACTTAACACTAATAAGGGCCTGACCAAAGTTAAATATAGAAAAAAATTACAGGTTCTCAGCTTTGTGTGTCACACTGTGTCAATTCATGTCAGGACAGGAGAAGGCCATTAACCTAGAAGTCACTAAAGCAACATTTGTGACATTCTAAAAGGGTTGAACAAGGATTTACCACTTTAAAAATATCTTCTCCTCCATAAAGAACATAAAGAGAAGCCCAGAAGGTATTTTAAATGGTTACAGCAATGTACTATTTCAGGCATTCATTAAGTGCAAAATAAGCAATAGCACACGTTGTAAGCTGTTTTTAACTTTTAGTAGACCAGTTTTCCTAAGGAACTTTTTAGATCATTGGTTCAGCAAGCCAAATTGTCTTTTTGAGTATTTGGAAATGGTGCTGCAGTTCGCTTACATACATTTTGTTCATTACAGCTTTTAACTCATTAGCCTTCCAAATTTAGTAAGGATTTGTCTTTTTTTTTTTTTTTTGAGACAGAGTCCCACTCTCAGCAACCTCAAACTCTGAGGCTCAAGTAACCCAATTACTTCAGCCCCCCAAGTAGCTGGGACTACAGGCATCTAGCTAGTTCTTCTACTTCTAGTTGAGAAGGAGTCTTGCTCTTGCTCAGGCTGGTCCCAAACTGGCCTTGCCCTCTCAGAGCTCTAGGATTACAGGTGTAAGCCACTATGCCCAGCCATAAAGATTTTTTAATATTTTAAAAAATGATAATGACATGTTTCTAAAATCATTGTATTTTTCTTTTTTTTTTTTTTTTTGAGACGGAACCTCAAGCTATCCCCCTGGGTAGAGTGCTATGGCATCACAGCTCACAGCAACCTCCAACTCCTGGGCTCAAGCGAGTCTCCCGCCTCAGCCTCCCAAGTAGCTGGGACCACAGGCACTCGCCACAATGCCCGGCCATTTTTTGGCTGCAGCCATCATTGTTGTTTGGCGGGCCTGGGCTGGGGATTCGAACCCACGACCTTAGGTGTATGTGGCTGGCGCCTTAGCCGATTGAGCCACAGGCGCCGAGCCCATTGTATTTTTCTAACTGATTTTTTCTTCTTTTCTTTTGGATCTTTACGTCTGAAAGACTGCCCCAAGGTAGGCTTGCACATTCACCATTCCCGAGTGTAACCTGGAGACGCACTGTAGCACGGTGGGGCAGCAGCATTTGTTGACAAATCCCTGAAGATAAGACTGGTGTTGAGGGTATCTCTGGGATACCTTCCCAAGTTCTTAGTTGCTGCCCATCCACTTTTGACTTTTCCATCTCTCATACAGATAGGAAAAGGGTTCAGGGACATCTACCCTCCATCCTAGAACATTAAGTTTCATTACTAATTTATAACTTCTGGCCTCAATTGATTTTTCATCCTCCAGCAGTGGTTCTCAACCTGTGGGTCATGACCTCTTTGGGGGTCTCCTGCATATCTGATATTTACATTATGATTCATAACAGTAGCAAAATTACACTTATGAAGTAGCAACAAAAATAATTTTATGGTTGGGGGTCACCACAACGTGAGAAACTGTATTAAAGAGTCCCAGCATTAGGAAGGTTGAGAACCACTGCTTCAAGGGCTAGCTCCATTCCCTCAAGTTCTTTTAAAAAACATTTGTATATAAGCATATCATATTGAAAAGGCTTTGTTTAGGTTCCCGAAATAATGTCTTCAGTTGTGTTTTTTCCCAAGTCAGATTCTGTTGAGTTGAGATTCTCTTTTAGTTCCCTTATAAGCAGAATCCCATGCAAGGACTTGGGTCCGGGTATTCTGTTTAGGAGATTACCCCAAAGAGCAGGAAGGAGTGAGACAGGGAAGAGAGAGACAGGGAAGGAGAGAAGGCCAATGTAACACACTATCCAGGTTCAGCAGCCCATATGGGAATTCAGCTGCTCCAGGAGCTCTGAGAAGTATATAGAATTCTAGCCCTGACTGTCCCCTGGAGGACAGGAGGTCAGAGCATGTGTCCATCAGCCCATCTCCCTCAGTATTTAAAAATTGTTCCCAGGGCAGCGCCTGTGGCTCAAGGAATAGGGCACCAGCCCCATATACTGGAGGTAGTGGGTTCAAGCCCAGCCCTGGCCAAAAACTGCAACAACAAAACTTGTTCCCAGGGAAATCAAGTCTGTGACACTTGTGGGCTGGCTGCCTTGCACATAGGCTTTGTGGTCAGCATTAGGACAGATCCTGAGACTGAACATGGAAAGATACCGCAGGACATGCCCGAGGTGGGTCTGAGACTGCAGAGACCTGGCTGTTGCCTCTGCACTGAGATTGGTGAGACGAGGGACTAGGACTCAGAGGACAGAGCCTCACCTTATGCCTCTCTGAGCGCCTTCAGGACAAGCAGGGCTCGTGAGGGGCCTCCTAATGAAAAACACACTGCCCTGAAAATTGGAATTTGGGAGGAGATTTCTAATCTCTTTGGAATGAAAATAAATCAGCTTTAATGTGAATCCACACCAACACCATTGCTCTCACCAGCAATGCCATGGAAATAAATCTCTTTTGTCTCCCCCTCAATATCAGCATAAGAAACAAGACTCAGGCAGAACCAAAGTTAACATGCGGAAGAGATTCCTGGGAGAGAAGGTTAGAGCGAACGCTACGACCAAACTCCTCAGCTCTGAGCCCACAGAACTCACAAGACTCGGCTCAGTGTCCGGGATCCCCCGATGATTCATGCATGTGGGGCATCATTTTTATTGGAGAAGGAATGTTTTATGACAGTCACATAATGAGAATGATTTTTATTAGAAAAGATGTTAGATTTATTTGTACAGTTAAAACAATTCATCTGGTCAGTGCTGGTGATTTAGAGAGCTACAGTGTATAAAGTTCATGGTCAGCGCCTCAATTTATTCTTAGATAGTATTTCCCAAACCCTTTTACCATGAACGACCCACAATAAGACATCACCCTCCATGATACCTCTGTAGACACATGATTACATAACTGAAACGAAAAGTTCCACAAGGTAATATGTACTGTACTGTGTACTCTGATATTTTCTATTTATTCTATTCTATTTGTTCTATTCCAATTTTAAGATGCTACTCTAGACTCACTAAATTATTTCTAGGACCTACTAGTAAGTCACAAGTTGCAGCTGGGAAAACACTACTTTGGGGTACCAGGGCTTTGAGTTCACAGTTCCTCAACTGATTTGTCATAAATCAATGTACGTATAACTTACTGCTTACTATCACCATGGAATTGGCTTCCTATCCAGTGTTTTTTCTCCTACCAAATCTTTTTCCTTCAACTACCAAGTCTTATAGCATAGGATCTGTTGTTTTGGACATAGTGGAAACATTCTCAAGTCCTTTGGTACTTTGTTCTACAAGGGTAAGCAGTAGGACCCACGAAAGAGCATATTGGCTCAGGATGCTTTAAGGCGTAAGTAGCAGTTATTCTGCCTCAAGCCATCTTAAATAAGATAGTGTATTTAAACAGAAATAGACTCTCTTACAATGAAGAGGTTCAGAGCTGGGTTGGTTCAGTGGCTCACTCATGTCACCAGGATGCTGGTTCTTTCTATCTCTGAGCTCTGCCGACCTCTGTATGTTGGTTCATTCTCAGGCTGGTGACAAGATAGCTGCAGATGCTCCAGGCCTCCCATCAGGCACCGCTACATCCAGAGGAAAGAGAGAATGACTCTCTTTTAGAGAGAAGCTCCCAGCAGATGGCCCATCATATCCCATTGGCCTTAATCAGGTCATATGCTTATTCCCAAATCAGTAGCTGGTAAGGAGGATGTTCTAATATTCCCTTCAACAAACCAGTTTATGGAGGAGAAAGAGACACATACATAATCAATCAAAATCCTCAGTTATCTTGATTCTTCCCTTTTTCTCATACTCCACATGTGATTTTTTTTGTCAAACCCTAATGATTTTACCTCTAAATACACCCAGAATCAGACCACTTCCCACTGTGGCCATTGCTACCAAGTCACCATCACCTGCCTGGATGTTGCTAGAGCCTCCAAACTGGTGTCCTTCCTTCCACTCTTCCCACTTTCTCTTCAGCTTCTTCTTAACATGGAGGAACCCTGTTAAGAGAGTAAGTCAGAGCATGTCACTCCTCTGCTAAAAGTTCTCAGTTACTCCTCCACTCACTAAAAGCATGCCTGGCTTTGCACTGGAGCTCACCTTCTGTGGGGTGGGAAGTGATGCACATTGGCCAATTAAATAAACATCGTATGGTAGATGGTAGCAGGTGAAATAGGTCCCCACTGTCACGAGGCCTGTATTCTAACAGACCTGGTGAACATGAGAGCAATGCCCCGTTTCCAATCCCCGCTAGAGCTCACAGCTCTGTTTTGTTCCTGTCCACTGATGGCTTCCAACCTCAGGTGGCCAAATACTCCTTTATCTCCAAAGCAGATTCAGAACAGTTGGTTCAGACACTCCAGGGTCTACATTTTTCTGAAATCCCAGGTAAGTCATGATAGTAAGGAAGCCCCAGTGGATGGTAAATCGGCAGCCCTGGAGGAACTGCCATAAGCCCTGCTTAGCCTCTGTCCAGCTTCATCACGGCCACAGCCAGAGTGGCATGTGAGATGGCGGATGCTTTTTGATAACCCTTTGGTAAGATCTGCGATATGAAAATCCTAACTCCTGGACACATAATGTGGTCCCATCTTACTCCCCGACGTTTTTTCATACTCTCCTTTCTGCCACTCTCATACTCCGGCCCAAAGAGCCCTGTCCTCCCAGCCCCCACCATGCCCAGTGCTTGCTCTGGGCCTTCCTACCTGCAGCATCCCTCCCATCTGCACCCACCCCACATCCCTCTTTCTAGGGACGCTCTAGTTTCTTGGAGGCTGAGGCTGTGCCTTGCAGCCTCTGCATTGTCCCACATTTACCAGACAACCTGGTATATAATATAGGCTCAACAAACTTTTTCTGAACTAAAATAAAAGGGCTGAAAGAAAAATCGAGTGAGAGAAGAAGATGGTCATATCACCAACTGGTGCCAAAGTGTCAGTGTTGCTCCCCTCCCTGATGGCCCCAGGCCTTCCACACTCAGATGGCATCATGGCATTTTCTTCCCCCTTTCCCAGCTGCTCCTTCATGATTTCTCCTAAACCAAAGAGTCAGGAGAAGTCAGGGCACAAGCACACTGGCCTCTACTGTCCTCTACCCCAGAGCTGCTTCAAAACAGTTTTACTTGAGAAAAAAGGTAATTAAATGTAGTATATAAGGAGAAATGGCATATAACAATAGTAATTGAGAGCCAGGCACAGTAGCTAGTAATCCTAGTACTCTGGGAGGCCAAGGCAGGTAGATTGCTTGCACTCGGTAGTTCAAGACCAGCCTGAGCAACAGCAAGACCCCATCTCTAAAAATAACCATGCATTGTGGCGGGAGCCTATAATTCCAGCTACTTGGGAGGCTGAAGCAAGAGAATCGCTTAAGCCCAAGAGTTTGAGGTTGCTGTGAGCTGTGACACCATGGCACTCCACTAAGGGTAATGAAGTGAGACTGTCTCAAACAAAGAAAAGGAATAGTTATGGATGTGAGATAAAATTTAATTTAAAAAATTAGAGGAAGATAACATCGCTTTGGGGATAGTTATTAAGCCAAAGAAGTGTCTGAAACCTTGACTGTGTAAAGCTCTGTGTCTAAGGAAATTCTTAAGTATGAGTTTGTGTAAAAGTACTTCAAGAGCATTTACTAGGGAAAAAGAAGAGTGAGTTTGTGGAAATATCTGTGGAAGCACAACTACCCAAAGAGTCTAGTGTGAGCCATCAAACCTAACGATGGTCTAGAATATGTGTCTGACCCCAGGATGTCACTGGGTGGTGGAAACCTTGCTAGGCTGCTTAGAGCAACAGACACAATATACTGAACCCAGTGTGGTGCTAGGTAGATGATAAATGTCTCATTTAATCCTTCCAGCAACCCCAGTAAGGTAAAGACCACTACCCCCACAAATAAGTAAATTGAGTCTCGTAGGAAGTAATTCAGTTGCATAAGATCTCACATATTTAGGTGACACAGCCAGGATTCAATTCTAGTTTTTTAAAATTTCAAATCCATCTCTCATCTTTCTAGACTTCCTTACTTCACAGGGAAAACTTTGCAATGTAAGTGAAGAGACTGATCTCATAAAATAGTCACAGGGCAGGATAATATACAGCCAAGTGCTAATTTTAAGCATTTATAAATGCTATTGAATTTATGATAGCTTATTTCCAGAAGTAACTGTGAACAACTCACCCATATCTAAAAACAAACCAACCATGAGTAACTTACTTGGCCAAATTCTATGTAAGTTGCCTTTAGATACATAAAGCAAATTTTCCTTACAGTGATCTCTAACATAGGTATTATTATTATCTGTAATTTATAGAAAAGGAAATTGACACACAGGTCAATCACTTGCTTGGAACCATGTTTTTCAAAATATGATTTGAAATGGGACTAGATTTTTAGGATAGGATCTCTTTCCTCCAGGTTGCTAAAATACTAGGATGTTAGATGGAGCCCTGGTATCATCATCATCCTCTCTTGATGACAGTGTCTCTGAATGTGGCTGGTGTGGGGATAAGCACTGAGGGGCAAAAGGGAGAGACAGGCTCTAGGTGATGTTGTCTGAGTTTCTAAGTCCAGCTGGGCTTGGACCTAGGCCTGCTTTGGATTCCTCCTGATCAGCTTAATTTGGTGTGAATTATGTTTCTTGAACTTTTGAATGAAAAGGTCTTGACTAATGTAGCTATCACATATCAGGAGCCCAGCCTCCACCAGGGCTCTCACTTCACAGAGGCATCTGTGACAGAGGGGAGCCTCTGCTGACTTATTTATATGATAGACTGCATCAAAAGAAATGTGGTTGTTTTTTTGTTTGTTTGAGACAAAGTCTCAAGCTGTCACCCTGGGTAGAGTGCAGTGGTAGCATAGCTCACAGGAACCTCAAATTCTTGTGCTTAAGCGATCTCTTGACTCACCCTCCCAAGTAGCCCACCACAATGCCCAGCTATTTTTTTTTTTTAGAGACAGAGTCTTACTTTGTTGCCCTGGGTAGAGTGCTTTAGCATCACAGCTCACAGCAACCTCCAGCTCTTAAGCTTAGGCGATTCTCTTGCCTCAGCCTCTCGAGTAACTGGGACTACAGGTGCCTGCAACAACACCTGGCTATTTTTTGTTGCAGTTTGGCTGGCACTGGGTTTGAACCCACCACCCTGCAGGGGTTGTCAAACTTTTTAAATAGGGGGCTAGTAGTTCACTGTCCCTTAGACCGTTGGAGGGCCAGACCAACGGGCTCCAGGACAAGTCTGCTGCTAAGCAGGACAGGCAGCAGCAGCAAAAACACCCGGCAGGCCGGATAATTGTCCTCGGCAGGCTGCATGTGGCCCGCAGGCTGTAGTTTGAGGATGCCTGGTATAGGGGTTGGTGCTCTACTCATTGAGCCACAGGCACTGCCCTTGCCAGGCTATTTTCTTGTTATAGTTGTCATTGTTGTTTCAGCTGGCCCAGGCTGAGTTTGAACTTGCCAGCCTTGGTGTATGTGGCCGATGCCCTACCCACTGAGCTAAGGGTGCTGCCTCAAAAGAAATGTTTTTAATAATCAAAAAACTCATCTATCCATAGACTCCACCGTTAGGCTAATAAAAAATTATTCCCACTTGACTAATGAAGGAAATACGGTTCAGAGATGTCGAGCAACTTTCCTAATGTCTCACAGTTTCCACAGTTTCTCTGGGAGCAGGAAGCAGGTCCAAAGCCAAACCTTTAATAGGGCTCTGTTCTTAAAGGGGGGGGTCAACACACATTATAAGATTTTTGATAACCTGGTTAGCCAAGGAATTCCAAAAATAATGACAACTACAAATATTTTACTATTTCTTTTCATCTATCTTCACTCAGCTCAGGGAATAATAATCTAAACAGGGACACTGTTTAGATTGTATCCATGCCTGATGCACCCGCGACACAGCACAGGCCAGGGTTCTTCAGTGAAGAATAAACAGTACGTGCTTTCTCTTCTACCTCGCATCCTCTGACACCAGCCTACAATGAGCTCTGCACTCCATCAAGATAATAAAGGCAATCCACTCTGACACTGAGCTATCCAGTATCCAAAACGAAGCAAGGTTTAATCTAAGAAAAAAAACCAAACTAGAAGAGGTCAGACAATCACGTTCACTAACTTATCCTAGAAAAAGTGCTGCATCCCTCGTGCCTGAGTACCACCATGGTCACCTTCGAAGTTCTCCCTTGGGAAGCTGTGGACAGATGCCAGCATGTAGTCCACACTTCAAAGCAATTTAGGAACTCTTTCTCTGGAACGGGCCATCAGAGCTGTCATCATATGAGGTCAGACAATTAAGCTCACGAATTCATCCTAGAAAAAGTGCTTTGAAGGGCAGATGAGGCGCTGGCTTCAGTGCGTAGCTTCCCAAGGGGTATACTTCGAAGGTGACCGCAGTGATACTCAGCAGTGAGGTAGACAGCACTTTTTCTAGGATGAATCCATGAACTTAATTGTCTGACCTCACATATCAGATGATTGAGTGGCAAAAGATAAATTTAGGAATCTGTCTTTTAAAGATCCAAGCTCTAGCAGTTCCTAGTCACATGACCTTGGGCAAATTATCTAAGCTCTCCATTTCCTCTTTTATAAACAGGTTGTTATAATGGAAGTCTCATAGCATTTTGACAGTATCATTTAAAACAATGTAGTACAGCACTTGGCACTGTCCAGTCACCTTGTAAGCCTTTGTTCAGTAAAGTGCTCTCTTTTTCCTCCATATGTAAAACATGAGGTTCGAGCCATCTCTCTTCATTGTGATAGCACTTCTCTATAATTTTCTCCTCTGCAAGCAGTTACTAAAATGACCAGATTTGACCTTCTGATTTTTAAGGATGTAGATTTTATTTCAAAGAAGAATGCTGAACTTAATCCAAACTGCTTGCCTTTTATTTTGCTTGTACCTACTTAGCACATAGAGCAGTAGACTCTAATATTAGAGGTTTATCTTATGTAGTATTCTTTTAACTGAATTAACAATCAAATCCTCCAATCTGAAGTAACTTCTACATTGTTTAAAAACCCATTAAGCAAACACAGATAGTCTTGGCACTCTCCAGATTCCTGCTTATATCACCTATCCTGGAACACATTCGAATTCAGATTTTTAAGTTTCTGTTTCTAAATGTAGTCAGTCTCCTTCAAAAGAAGATTAACTTGTTTCACATAAGGAACATGCTGTGTAAATAAATTATGCCAACTTGCGGAATGATTTCCATAGGAGAACCACAAGAAACCTACCAGAAAAGAAAACAGAACTTTTATAATTAAGACAAACCTTTGGAACGATCAGCCCTTGTGGCATTGAAAAGGAGGTCAAAGAAGGAAACAATGCAGACAAGTGGTTCAAACCTCCGCCACAGGAATTAGGAAACTGTGAAGTTGATGGTACAAGCAAGATTGGCCTTTGTTTGTTTATTTCTCAAAAGTAAAGGAAACCCAGAACAGTTGGAGACTTCCTTCTACCTCCCCGAAAGGAAATAGAAGGGGCCAAGGAAGGCATCGCATGTGTCTACAGATAAAATACTAAAAAGTTTTGCAGCCAGTTTTACTGCCTCCAAAAGGAGAGTTCTTTCCAAACATAACTTATGATGGGCACGTGGGGCTAGGGCAATTTAATTTCTAATTCCAGAACCCACACATCAAATGTTTGGTTTATCTGATGCTGGCTTCTCTGTTGTTGCTGTAATTATGTTAGAGCACATTTTCTTCTTTGGGAAGAATATAAGAGGAGTGACTTTATAGTTTGTTTGTTTGTTTTAGTTTTTCTGTATGTGTTGATAGATTTGACCAGAGAAGAATCTTCAAAACATGTAATAATATGTAAGCAAGTCAACATGTGTCTTGAGGCTACAAGTTCCTTGACGACAAGGATATTCTTATGGGTTTTTTTTTTAAATGTCCATTAAATCCCTAGCTAGTGGATGTGGGTGAGGTATCCACTGAGGCCTCAGCACTCAAGTAGAATAGAATCGTGCTGGAAAGATGGCAGAGCAGGAAACACCAAGAATCTGTCTCCATACCTAGACAACAATTGTAAAGGCAGATTGTGTCTGATGTAACTATTTTGGAATTCTGTTGTCTACAGAAGGCTTGTGGTTTCTGGGGGGAGGCCTAAGAAGAAGAATTTTGTGTGTTATTAAATGTAAGCTGGTGAAAATTTGTATTAGGAAGTTGAAAGTTCAATATAGTAAATGTAATCTCCATGGCAAACATAAAAAACTACAGAATATACACAAAGAAATGAAACAGGAATTTAATCACTACAAAAAAAATCAACTAAACACAAAAGATGAAAGTAATGTAGGAAATAAACCAAAAAAGCCATAAGGTATATAGAAAACAAATAGCAAAATAAAAAACTCTTTCCTTATCAGTAGTTACTTTAAATGTAAAGTGATTAAATGTTTCAATCAAAAGGCAGGAATGGGAGAATGGATAAAAACATAGGTTAAAAGATATTCTAAACAAATAGTAACCAAATGAGAACAGGGTTGGATATACTTAATATTAGATAAAATAGGGCCAAGCATGGTGGTTCACAACTATAATCCCAGCACTTAGGGAGGCCAAAGTAGGGGGACCACTTGAGGCCAGCAGTTTGAGACCAGGCTGGACAACATAGCAAGACCCTGTCTCTACCAAAAAAAATCAAAAAATTAGGCAGGCATGGTGGCACACACCTCTCATCATAGCTACTTGCGAGATAGAGGCAAGAGGATTACTTGAAGTCCAGGAGTTCAAAACTGCATTAAGCTATGATCACACAAGTATAGTCTAACTAGGATGATAGAGTGAGACTCTGTCTCTTTAAAAGAATAAAATCAAACAAAAGAGACTTTTTATCATAAAAGTTTACAAAGGACAAAGAAGGATGTTATACATTAATAAATGGCTTAAAAAAGCAAGAAAGTAATTATAAGACCATCAAAATATAAGGAACAGGCTTGGCGCCCATAGTTCAGTGGTTACAGCGCTGGCCACATACACTGGGACATTCACCAGGGCTGGCAGGTTTGAACCCAGCCCAGGCCTGCTAAACAACAATGACAACTACTACAACAACAACACCAAAAAAGTAGCTGGGCGTTGTGGTAGGTGCCTGTAGTCCCAGCTGCTTGGGAGGCTGAGGCAAGAGAATTGCTTAAGCCCAAGAGTTTGAGGTTGCTGTGAGCTGACGCCACAGCATTCTACCGAGAGTGACAGAGTGAGGCTCTGTCTCAAAAGAAAAAAAAAAAATATATATATATATATATGAAACAAAAACTGATAGAACTGAAGGGAGAAACATATGGAATATACAGTTCTACAACAGTAGTCGGAATCTTCACCTGCTTCTTAATAATGGATAGAATAACCAGACAGAAGGAAATAAAGGACTTAAACAACACAATAAACAAAGTGGAGTTAATAGACACATACAGAACACTCTACTCAAAAATAGTGCATACAGTCTTCTCAGGTGTACACAGATACTCCCTAAGATAGACCACATGTTAGCTGACAAATTAAGCCTCAGCAGATTTTATAAGATAGATATCATAGAAAATATCTTCTCTGATCACAATGGGATGGAGTTAGAAACTAGTAACAGAAGTAAAACTAGAAAATTAACAGATTTGTAGAAATTAAATGGCATACTCTTAACCAATGGATCAAGGAAAATATCACAAGGAAAATTAGAGAACAGTTACAGATAAATGATGATGAAAACCCCACATACCAAAACTTATGGTGCGTGGCGAAAGCAGTGCTAATGGGTAAATGCATAGCTGCAACGCTTACATTACAGAACAAGACGCTATCAATATGATTTTACCACTTAAGGAACTAGAAAAAGAAGGACAGATTCATCCAAAGCCAGCAGAAGAAAGGCCATAAAGAATCAAGCAGAGATAAATGAATTGCAGAATAGAAAAACAATAGAGAAAATCAATGAAAACAAGAGTTGGCTCTTTGAAAAGGTCAGGTCAACAAAATAGATAAACCTTCTGCTAGATGGACTAAAAAGAGAAAGAGAGGACTCAAGTTACTGAATTCAGAAATGCAAGTTGGGAAATAATAAGGATTATTTTAAACTTTTTTTTTTTTTTTACAGAAATAGAAAAATCCATTCTAAAATTTATATGGAATCTCAAAGGACCCTGAATAGCCAAAACAATGTTGAAAAAGAAAAGCAAAGCTTGAGGACTCATGCTTTCTGATTTTAAAACTTACTGCAAAGCGACAGTAATAAAAAACGATATGGTACTGGCAGAAAGGAAGAAATACTGGCCAGTGGACTAGAAGGGAACCCAGACCCTTGCATATGAGGTCAAATGATTTTTGACAAGGTTATCAAGACCATTCAATGAGGGGAAGGACAGTCTTTTCAACAAATGGTTCCAAGGTGGCCAGGTATGGTGGCTCACAACTGTAATTCTCACCTCTGGGAGGCCAAGATGGATGGTTCACCTGAGCTCAGAAATTCAAGACCAGCCTGAGCAAAAGCAAGACCATCTCTACTAAAAAATAGAAAAACAAGCCAGGTGTTGTGGCAGGTGGTTTTATTCTCTCTATATTCTGAATGTATAGAGGCTGAAGCAAGAGGATTGCTTGAGCCCAAGAGTTTGAGGTTGCTATGGTGACAGAGTGAGACTCTCTCTCTCTCTTAAAAAAAAAAAATGGTTCAGGAAAAACTGGATATCTACATACAGGAGGATGAAAATGGACCCCTGCCCATCACTATATACAAAACTTAATTAAAAATACTTAATACTGGAAAACTCTTAGAAGAAAACACAGAGCAAAAGCTTTACAATATTAGATTTGGCAATGATTTTTTTGGAATATTAGATTTGGCAATGATTTTGGGGGGCTAAAAGCGCAGGCAACAAAAGAAAATTTAAAAATTTTGTGCATTAGAAGACACTGTAACAGAGTAAAAGGCAACTCACAGAATGGGAGAAACTATTTTCATGTATCTGATAAGGAATTAATATTCAGATATATAAAGAATAAAACCCAAGAATGAAAACCAACCCAGTTCAAAAACAAGCAAAGAACTTGAATAGACATTTCTTCAACAAGAGTCACAGATGGCCAGTAAGCATGGGAAAAGATGCTCAATATCACTAAAACTAGAGAACTGCAAATCAAAACAACAATGAGATGACCTCCCACTCTAGGATGGTTTTAGAAGATATAAACAGGGCATGGTGGCTCATTCCTATAATCCTAGCACTCTGAAGGCCAAGGTGGGAGAATTGCTTGAGATGAGGAGTTCAAGGCCAACCGGAGCAAGGGTGAAATGCCCCTCCCTACTAAAAATGGAAAAATTATCCAGGCATGGTGGTGGGCACCTGTAGTCCCAGCTACTTAGAAGGCTGAAGCAGGAGGATGACTTGAGCCTAGGAGTTTGAGGTTTGAGGAGCTATGATGAGGCCACTGCATTCTATCCAGGGTAAAACCAGAAAATAACAAGTGATGGAAAGGATGTGGATAAATTGGAGCCCTTTTGCACTGCTGGTTGGAATGTAAAATGATCCAGCTGCTGTGAAAACAACATGATGGTTCCTCAGAAACTACATATTGAATTACAGTGTGATCCTGCAGTTCCACTTCTAATATCCCAAGGAATCAAAAACAGGATCTCCAAGAGATATCTGTACACCCAAGTTCATGACAGCATTATTCAAAATAAACATCAAGCGGAAGCAATCCAAGTGTCTATTGGGTGAGCACAATGTGAGTGCGCAGTGTTGTTCAGTCTTAAAGAGGAAGGAAATCCTGACACCCACTACACCGTGGATAAAACCTGAGGGCGCTGTGCTCAGTGAAATGAGCCTGTCAAAAAACAACAAATATGTATGGTTCCCCTTATGCGAGGTACTTAAAAGTAGCCAAACTTACAGAGACAGACAGTAGACCGGTGTTGCCAGGGGCTAGGGAAGGAGAAAATGGGAGTTACTGCTTAGTGGCTTTTGAGTTTCAGTTTTATAAGATGAAAAGAGTTAACAAAGACAGACGGCAGTGATAGTTGTACAACATTACACATGTATTGAATTCCACTTCAAAATGGTTTAGATGGTCAATCCTGTGTTGTAATTTAACATAGTTTGCAAAAATGGAGAAAGAAAAACGGAATCAGGAGAGGCTGCCTAGGTGACCACCCCCCGATCACAGAGTTGTTCCCGTCAAGTGAAGGAGGCGTAGAAGAAGTGGGGTCACAGGAGGCCCCTCCACCGAGAGTACTCACAGGCAAGCTGCAGAGAGCAAATGCAACTCGGATTCTTGCAACAAAATCTTTTTCTGAACGTTGGTGTCCCTGGAATAATGACATCCTATATACATAAGCATTTGGACTGATTTCCATTAACTTTGCTGCCTTAGTCCAAAATGTGACTGGCTATAGATCCCAGGGCCACCATGGTGAACAACTGACCCCTTAAGGACACATGTCCCTTCCTCACTCCTCGAAAGATCCACATGTGGGGCTTTTCCTCGCCCTCATTTCCCTTTCCTTTTCTTTTTCCTTCTCCTGCTTTACTGTTGACCATTTCTCATGTAAGCTGCCTCTTCATTATTATAGAGTAGGTCATAATCCACTTGGACTTTGGGGTGGTCTTAACAAATCAATAAAGCAATGCCAGTCAAAACAACTACAAGAAAGTCATCATTTAATATGGTTGCATAACCACCTCTGGTGGGGAAAAAAAAGAATTATGTTACAACACTACTATCTAGATTTTTTAAAAGTACTTTGTATGGGCTACAGAAATGTAATGTGCTAAGTGTTATACAGTAATTTTTTTTTTTTTGAGACAGAGTCTCAAGCTGTCACCCTGGGTAGAGTGCTGTGACATCACAGCTCACAGCAACCTCAACCTCTTGGGCTAAAATGATTCTCTTGCCTCAGCCTCCCAAGTAGGTGGGATTACAGGTGCCCACCACAATGCCTGGCTATTGTAGTTGTCATTGTTTAGCAGGTCTGGGCCAGGTTCAAACCCGCCAGCCTCAGTGTATGTGGCCGGCACCCTGCCCAATGAGCTATGAGTGCTGCTGTTATATAACAATTTTAACCAATCCTCCCAGTAACTCAATATAGTAGGTGCAATTATTCCCACTTAACAAATAGGAAAACGACAGCTTAGAAAGAAAGACGAAGCTACTTGCCTCACATTGGGCAACTAGGAAGGGATGAAGCAGGATTTGAACTCCAAAATTTTGATTTTTGAACTTGGACTCTTAATTACTATGCTGGGCTGCCTTGCTTCTTCAAAGAAAGAAAGGATGCAATTCTTGTTTTATTCCCCTATAGTTTGTGCCCCAAAGTCTTGTCACATACATTTTATTAAGTGCCATCTTGTTAACTCGAGGAGTCTGAAAAGTTGTTTCTAAATCCTTTAATGATGAAAAATCCTTGTTTGAGGATACAATTCTGTGAATCTCTTAAACAAGCTTCTCTGACTTAGTTATCTTGTTTTATTTAAACAGGATTTAAACATCTATAATTTAATACTCTACTTCAGCTTCTTCTAAATGTCCCATAAACTATGATAATCATTAGAACAGAAGCGGAAAGAAAACCCATGATCTTAAGATTATTTTCTTTGTAACATGATGAATCTGACTTGCAAGGTTGAAAGCCTAAAATCTCCTAATGAATGCTAATTCTGTGGAAGACGTGCATATCACCCTCTTTTAAAAACAAAACTTTCTTTAGATGTTCTGTTTGAGATTTTCCAAGTTTGGACCAATATTCTCATCCTTTACTGCTGTGTGAGTAGAAACCTTATTAAATCAGACCAGGACAGTCTCATAGCTATCCCTGAAAGACCTCGAACAAGTCATTTAGATTTGGGGGTCTGGGGTAGTTAATTTCAGGTGTCAGATTAACTAGGTTCATGGATATGAAGAGATAGCTGGCAAAGCATCATTTCTGGGCATGTCTGTGAGAAGAGATGGGCACTGAGTAACAGCGGACGAGGAGGATCTGCCCTCACCCATTGTGGGCAGGCACCATCCAGTTGGCTGAGGGCCCAGATAAAACAAAAAGGCAGAGGAAAAGTGGATTTTCTTTCTCTTTCTTCTAGAGAGAATATGGGACACCCATATTCTCCTGCCAGCTGCCCCCAAATTCTCAAGCCTTCGGCCTGCTCCTCTGGTTCTCAGGGCTTCGTACGTGGACTGACCCACTACCATCTTCCCCGGTTGTCCAACTTGCAGATGGCACACTAGGACTTTGCAGGCTCCATAATCATGTGAGCCACCTTAATATCTTTATACCTATCTATCTTTGTATATCTACATGTGTGTATCTTATGGTGTTTCTCTAGAGGACACCGACTAAAACAGGGCCTAGATGCTTTCCCTGTTAACATGAAGTTTGGTAGAATGAAGTTACCTCCAGACCAATTCTTTACCCTTTCTCCTCTACTTGATGTCCTGGGGTCTTTAGGGACTAAGTAGTGAGTTCTCTTGCCTTCTGACTTCCGCTAGCTTCAACCAATGGGAAGCCTCAGCAGAAAAAGATCAGTGGAAGGAGCATTTATGTGACCAGCTCCCTCTTTGTTAGCCGTAGGTGACAAGAGTTACATTTTTATGCCACAGGTTATTGCCTTCCTTACAACCACAGCAGTCAAGTTCCAGTGACCATGCCTTCTTCTTCCCCTCACCAGCAGAGGGCAGTCATGGCTTCCTGCCTAGACTAACCCTATCCTCACCCTGCCTAAAACAGAAGATAAGGGCTTAAGTAAACCCTAAAGTTTACTCTAATACTTACTCTAAAATAAATACTATCATTTTTTGACATGTCCTAGGCAGATTTCCTCTTCTAGGAGAGGACATGATTGTGAGGCTCTGTCCATATAATGGACTCTGAGAGGAGCCATCATGTGTAAATGAGAAGACACTGGACAGGAGTCAGGAGACCAGAAGTGCCACTAACAAGGTAGCTAATGTTCTTTCTTTCTTTTAAAATTGTGGTAAAAGACACATAACATAAATTTTACCATTTTAACGCTTTTCAATGTACAGCTTGGTGGTATTAAGTACGTTCATATTGTTCTTCCACCACCACCACCCATCTCCATAACTCTTTTCATCTTACAGAAGTAAAACTCTGTACCCATTAAACAATAACTCCCTGTTTTTCTCCCTTCATCTCTTGGTAAACACTGTTCTTCCCATCTTTATGAATTTGCCTTCTCTAGGTACCTCATAGAAGGGGAATCACACAGTAGTTGTCTTTGTGTGATGGGTTTATTTCACTTAGCACAGTGTTCTCAAGATTTATCCTTTTAAAAAATTTCAATAGACTTAGCGGGTACAACTGCTTTTTTGATACATGGATAAATTGTATACTGATGAAATCAGGGCTTTTAGTGTGCTTGTCATACCCAAATAGTATACATTGTATCCTATAGCTAATTTTGATCCCTCACTGCCCCTTCCATCCTTCCCCCTTCTAAGTCTCCGAGGTCTGTTATGCTACTCTGTATACTGTATATACCTACCTCTTAGTTCCCACATTTAGATGAGTACATGTGGTATTTGCTTTTCTGTTCCTGAGATACTTTACTTAGGATAATGGCTTCTAGTTGGGTATTCAATATATACACTGCATTTTCTTAATCTACTCATCAGTTAATGGGCACTTAGGTTGATTTCAGATCTTTGCAATTGTGAGTTGTGCTGCAATGGACATTATGAGTGTCTGTGTCTTTTTGATAAAATGACTTCTTCCCTGTGGGTAGATACCCAGCAGCGGGATTGCTGGATCAAATGGTAGGTCTACTTTTAGTTCTTTGAGGAATCTCCATACAATTTTCCATAGAGGTTGTACTAATTTGCGGTCCCACCAATTCTTTCTCTCTGCATCCACTCCAGGTCTATTGTTTTTTGACTTTTTAATAGTGGTCATTCTGACAGTGGTAACATGGTATCTCATGGTGGTTTTAACTTGCATTCCCCTGAAATTTAGCAATGTTGAGCCTGGTTTTTGTATGTTTATTTTCAAATGGCCATTTGTATATCTTCTTTTGAAAAATGTCTGGGATTATTTGCTTTTTTCTTGCTGATTTTGAGTTCTTTGTAGATTCTGGATAGTAGTTCAAAGTTCATCCTTGAGTGTGTATCAGAATTTTCTTCCTTTTTAAGGGAGAATAATATTCTTTTGTATGTACATACCACATTTTGCTTATCCGATCATCTGTTGATGGACACCTGGGTTGTTTTTGCTTTTTGTCCATTTTGAATAATGCTGCTACAAACATCGTATACAAATCTCTGAGGTCCTGCTTTCAAATCTAGTGGATATTTACCCAGAAGTGGAATTGATGGCTTATACAGTAATTCTATTTTTAATTTTTGAGGATCTGCCACATGGTTTTCATAGCAGCTGTACCATTTTATTATTACGTTCACAGCCATTCACAAGGGCTCTGATTTCCCTACAGCTTTGCCAACACTTAGTATTTTCTGTTTTTAATGACAATCATTCTATAGCTATCCAACTTTCAACTAACATTTATTTAACTCCTATCATCCATTCATTGGGCCAGGCTCTGGGAATACAATAAACAAGCCCTGCTCTGATGGGTCTTATTTCTAGTTGGAAGATCAGATAAGAACAAAATGAAATTAAATACAAATCATCACAAATATTATGAAGGAAATAAGGAGAGGAGGCAGATAATGATGGAACCCACTTCAAAAACCTTTGTGAAAAAGCAACATTTAAATAGAGATAGGAAAGAACTAGCTAAATGGAAGGAAAAGAATAAGAGAAGAGCAAGGTTGATAGGGCAAAGAATGTGCAAAGGCCTTGGGGTCTAGAAAGATCTTGGCATGTTCAGACTGGAAAACACAGTGTGGCTGGAACAGAGTGTATCAGGAGGAAATGGATATGGAGAGAAAGGTAGGGCACTGGCATTCAGGGCCTTACAGGCCATGTCCAGATCTGGGGTTTTCGTCAATGTTCAGTAGGAAGTCATTGAAGAGATTTTTTACATGGGTGAATGGCTCTGAACTCTGGACTGATCACGGACCTTCTAAGCCTCATTTTTCTGGTGTCTTGTCAAGAGCCTTTGCAGCTCCAGGGCTGTGATCAGAGGATCATGTTCCTGGAAGCCTTGTTGTACAATGGTTAAGAACTCATGCTCCAAGATTAGGCATAGTTGGACTCAAATCCCAGTTCTACCACCTACTACCTGGGTAAATTTGCAGGTTACTCAAGCCCTCAGAGTTTCTGTTTCTTCATGTGGAAAATATGAATAATGTTACCGTCCTCATCAAACTGTTGAAGGTAAAAATGAAAAAATGCATGTGAATTCCTGGCAGTGCCTAGCACACATTAAACTCTAATAACACTTAGCTATTCAGATTACCAGAACAGGCAAGAATGTTAAAGGCATTGCAGCATGGACAACATAGTTCAGAGGAAAACGTATAAATTTCAGAGTTAAGCAACTCATATTCATTTATTCTACAAACTTTTACAAGGGCCTATTATGTCCATGGTGCTGAAAAGATGAGACCACTGTCCTAGTTTTCAAGGAGCAGTGACAGAAACACATCTAATGCTTTTTACAGTGCAATAAACACATCTAATTATAACACAGTGTGCTAAGTGCCATGGGAGATGTATGGACAGGATATTATAAATGCACAGAGAAAGGGCACCTAACCAGGACTGGGGATGGGGAGTTAGAGAAGGTCCCTAAAGCAAGTGACAACTGAGCCATGTCTTACAGGCTGAGTTGGGTGGGGAATGAAGGGCAGCCAGACAGAGAGGACCCTGTAAATTCAGGCACAGATAACCAGCAACCCAGAGCACAGAGCACAGCAAGTTGCAAATTGAAATGGGGCTGGGACATCACATGTTGGGATGGGTGGCTGAGGAGGGGCAGGGGCCAGATCAGAGAGGGCCTTTAGAACAGATTAAGGAGCTTGGAGTTTACCCTATAGGCAGTGGTTTGCTATTAGAAGATGTCTAGCAGCAGAACACTGTGTCCAGATTTGAGTTTTACATAATTTGTTCTGTTGCATATACAGAAAATCAGTGTATCTGGGAAAAGAGTGAAAGGAAGGGGAACAGGTAGGAGGCAACTGCAGTAAAACAGGCGAGAGAGATGGTATGAGTCTGAATTAGGACATTGGACATACGGATGGAAGGGATGAGACAGATTTTAAAAATATATTTAGAAGACTGATTTGGCAGGACAGGATGAGAGCATGAGAAGTGTAAGGAACAGACAGAATCGAGGATGACTAGAAGCTATTAACTTGGGTGCCGGAGTAGAAGACGCACACGCAAAAGAGGAGAGTTTGAAGTGGGTGTGAGTGCACAGCCTTTAAGTCAGAAGCCATCATGGCCTCACAGATGGGCACTCTCTGGCCTGAGAGAGCTTCTCTGCTCAAAGTTATGCCCGGGGGCAGCCCACACTCAGTGGCTGGTTCATGCAGGGGCAAAAAAGCCAGGCCCCTTTCCTTAATTCAGGAAAATTCTGAAGGGCCTTCCAGCCCCTTAGCTCCCCGAAGGATCACTGGGGCCTCTGTTGTGTCTTGTATCACAGTTCAACTTGTCCCAGGAAAGTTCTGCTTTCCCTACTGGCTTACAGGTGGAGTTACCCAGAACATTCCCCAGCAAATGTCAGATCCCCTGAGAGCCTGCTTCTTAGACCTTAGACAGAGAGGAAGACACTCGGTTTTGAATGAGTTGAGCTTGTTGTGTCTGTGAGACTCCCAGGTAGAGGTATCTGTCAGGCTTTTGGATATCTAAACCTAAAGTTCTAGGAAGTAAAAACTTGAGGAGTTACCAACACATCAGTAGCATTGGTCTATAATCCCTTACTTGCAGTTTTCAAATTTAAAAAATATATAAAAGACCAAAGTTTTTTAAAAATTTATTTGGTGGCAAAACTTAACTAGATTTGAACCCTTTTGACACCAAGACATAATCTGAGCATATATGAGGACTATTTATAGTCCCTGTTGGGTGATGTTCTTTCTCACCGGGAGAGAAGGACGGCTTAGCCGCGGGTGCAGACTCGCTCCTAGAACTGTATGAAAGGAAGAAACGACTACACACTCTTAGATGGCTTGTAGCAAAATGTCTTTATTTTCCACTTCCTTTTATTGGGAGCCAGTCACGTACACTACATTGATCAATAATCCTAACATCCTCAATTCTTATCTTAAACTATAGAAAAGAAAGAAAGTCTGGGAAAGTGAGATAACCATCATAAGGTTAGCCTAAATAAAGAGTCTGGGAAAGTAAGACAACCGTCTTAAGCTAGCCTCAGGCTGTTCCTCCCTGAAGACCTAAAAGAACTATACATTATCTGACTTCTATTGTTAAAGTTAAAGGTTAGGATAAACAGAGGACTAAAACCTTTTTCTTCTATGTACTCAATTAAAGTTCCAAGAAACAGGCTTCATGACTGTTTTCTTGTGGTTTGGAGACCCCGCAGTTACGATGGAGTATTTCACTCACATCAACTTTTGAGTCATGTCCTCTGCACAGATGGGCCATTTCAACTCTTATCTGACAGGCTGACTTGACTGCACAGTTGGGGTTACCTGTAGGAGGTTTTTATGCCTGGCCTGCAGGCCCCCACCGTGTTGTTTTCCCAGGTCGCTTAGGACTTCGACAAAAGCACATAATACTCATAAGTCTTTTCACTCAGTTCTGGAATTAAAAGAGCACATTTCATTTAATTTTTGTGGGAGTTTACCCCACAGTACCTTTAAAAAATCGTATTTAGTATGCGTTGCTACCAAAATAACCGGTTGTTTGATGACAGGGGCTGTCCCAGGCTCTATTGGGTCCAGTCCATAATGTTCAATATCTACTCTTTATTACCTTTACAAAATCTGAAAACTTCTGAATTCTAAACCCATCTGGTCTCGAGAGTTTCTAATAAGGGATTACAAACTCAAAACTGGGAACATGAAAGAGGGTAAGTAGGGAGAAGGTATAGACAAAAAACAAGAGATAGACAAGAATAGCAGCATTTTGGACTAGCTCAAAGAGGGTTGGACAATAAAGTATGGTGAATTCAGGCTTGGTGCCCATAGCACAGTGGTTACAGCACCAGCCACATGCACTGAGGCTGGTGGGTTCGACCCCAGCCCAGGCTAGCTAAACAACAATGACAACTACAACAAGAAGATAGCTGGGTGTTGTGGCGGGCACCTGCAGCCCCAGCTACTTGGGAGGCTGAGGCAAGACAATTGCTTGAGCCCAAGAGTTTGAGGTTGCTGTGAGCTGTGATGCTACAGCACTCTACAGAGGAAGACATAGTTAAACTTGGTCTGGCGGGGGGGGGGGGGGAAGTATGGTGAATTTACAGAGTACAGTCGTTAAGGCCAAGAAAACAAAGAGCTTTAAGAAAAAGGAGAGTGAATAGTCAGGGTATTGTGTGGGAGGTGCCTGTAGTCCCAGCTACTTCAGAGGCTGAAGCTTGAGCCCAAGAGTTTGAGGTTTCTGTGAGCTGTGATGCCAAAGCACTCTACCCAGGGTGACAGAGTAAGACTCTGTCTCAAAAAAAAGAAAGAAAGAAAGAAAAGAAAAGAAAGAAAGAGAGTGAACAGTGTATTCAAGCACATCAAGGGTCTAAGAGGCTTGAAGCCAAACTTATCCTCCAGAGTTGGCAGCTGGTGGATTATGGATGATCTTAGTGAGAGTAGTTGGGAGAGGGTGAATTGTGTGAGGGAGGAGAGAGTTACACAGTTGCTACAGGGGGGTGGGCATCAGCCTAAAGAAAAGCCTTGTTTATCGAGAGGCAGGGAACCCATGAAGATAAAGGAGAAGAGGGAGGAGAGCTAGTGAGATAAGACCTGGGAGGAGGGACGGCTGGCCAGGGACAGCTCGGGTGGGGGGTGGGGCTGCAGTTCCAGCAGAGATGGGGAGGTTGAAGGCTGCTTTTGAACTGGGAAGGAAAGCAAGGAAAAAGGGAGTAGATGGCAGAAACGGGCAGGAGAAGACGGTGTCGAGGTTGATCTCTGCAGGTTTCCACTGAAGCAGATAAGTCATCAGCTGCGAGTAAATGGGAAGCAAGCTTCAAAGGGTGTTAGGAAAAGAGGTGACTGTTTGTATAAAGAGAGGGAGCTGGCTAAGGAAAATTAGAGGGATCTAAAGTTGGTCTGAAGTTAGAAAACATGCCGTGGCATCACAAGTAATCCCCAGCACATTGTCAAGCACAATGGTGTGATTGTTCTTGCCCTCAGCTTTATGAACAGAGATGTTCAATAAACAGAATAAAGTATACATGTACCCATTAAAAGTTGTCACAAAGAATATTTAATTCTAGAACAGATTGTTTGAGCTCAGGAGTTCAAGTTCGAGGCTGCAGTCAACCATGATTGTGCCACTGGATTCCAGCCTGGGAGAGATCAAGACTCTGTCTCTAAGAAAATTTAAAAAAGAATATTTAATGACAAAAAAGGTACTTACTCTATGTTATACAAGATCCTCTTGGTGTTTTTCCGACCACTCTTGGACATTCATTTCTGAACCTAGCTCTGTTCTGGAAGGCTGCTGTGTGCACCCCCAGAACTCTCTGCCTGAGGCGTTCCTCCAGCCAGAGCTTCGAGGAGTCAGAGCCAGGGGATGCTCATCAGCTCCCAGGGCAATTAATGCCCCCACTCCCCAGCCCTTGCTTTCCTAATGGGTAGGGGATGGTTAAATACTGTAGCCTTCTCAGTCTTCCATGGGGACAATTTTGAGATGTTTTCTATATTCAAAATTCCCAAGACTCCCCCAGCAGGACTCAGCTCCTGTAGCAGCACAGTACCAACTGGATTAATTTCGTGCAATATAGTGGCCTCCTTCCTGTGGTGAGTTTTTTAAAAGCCTTCAAATTCTCCAGCCCTCCTCCCATGAAGTGGTAGGGTAGGTGTCCCCTCCCCTTGTGGGCTCTAACAGCTTTGGCTAAGTGGCACTGTATGACTTCCAAGGCTAGACCGTAGAAAGCTGTCAGCTTGTCTGCTTCTCTTAGGCACTTACTCCTGGGGAAACTGGTCCCAGAGTAAGAGTCTGACACAACATGCTGTGCTGGGGAGTTCACGTGCAGAGGCCCCTGCTGGCGTCAGGCCACAGGGCCAGATGAGCAAGCAGCTGTCTTGAACATCCAGCCCAGCAGAGACTTCAGATGCCTGTAGTCCCAGTGGTGATCTCACAGCTGAGTCCTTCCTGGACGCCCGGCACACAAAATCTAATGCAAAACAGCAGAGGGGCTGTCTTATACCAGTAGAAGTAATTTGTCACACAGCAGTCCTGACATTTTCTTTCTGTGTGTCTCTTCCCTATTTTCCTCATTGCATTTTTTGGAATGGCCTTAAAGATAAATTATATGCTCTTGAATTTTTTTTTTTTTAAATTTCAGACTGACACAAGGGTACAAATGATTAGGTTGCAGTGTTTGCATTTGTGGAGTAAGGTCCCTGTTGTAGTTGCATCCCACACCCAGGAGGTGTGTCATACACCCTTACATTGTGCCCATTAGGTGGGAGCACGGCAGTCCCCTTTCCTGCTCCCTCCTTCTTCTTCCTCTTCCCCCAGGTTGAATTGAATTGAGTTTTTCTCTTCTGTGGGCATTTATTAATCCATCTACTGGCTTCATATTAGTGTTGAGTACATTGGATATTTGCTTTTCTCTTGACTCTTTATTTCAGAATTTATTCCTAGAGAACTCAAACCAAGAAAAACTATGTTACAAAATAATAATTATAACATGATCTTAACCCTGAGAAAAATACTAGAGACAAAAGTAGAAATATATAAAAATGTTAACCCAGATGATCTTTAAGAGGGGAGGTAGAGGCTGATTTTTTGTTTTTTTAAAGACAGAGTCTGACTTGGTCACCTTTGGTAGAGAGCTGTGGCGTCACAGCTCACAGCAACCTCTAGTTCTTGGGCTTAGGTGCTGTGTGCACCCCTAGAACTCTCTGCCTGAGGTTTTCCTCTGGCCACAGTTGCTAGGAGTCAGAGCCAGGGCATGGTCATTGGCTCCCAACACAATTCTCTCGCTTCAGCCTCCTGAGTAGCTGGGACTACAGGCTCCCGCCACAATGCCTGGCTTTTTTTTTGTTGCTGTTGGCCGGGGCCAAGTTTGAACTTGCCACCCTCAGTATATGGGGCTGGCACCCTACTCACTGAGACACAGGTATGGCCTGTGGAGACTTATTTTTAATATTCTTTGTTTTGTATATTTTTAAAAAGCTCTAAAATATGTGTTACTTTTATCAGAAAAAAGTCTGTTTTATAAAACAAGATAAAATGAGCAATGTATTATGAAACGATTTTTCCATGAAAATTAAAACTTAGTAGTTTTCATAGTTAAAGTAAAATTTGTGTCCTGAATATTTTTTTTTTTAAGGTTATGAGCCCTACCTTGGACAGAGCAATTTCTGTGTCTTCTGACACATGCTTACCAATCATAGCAGACTGGACCGGGGGCACCATTATCTAAGTCTAGAAGAACTCATCCGTAATCTGGCCAAAGTCCCATCATCTTCTCTCTAGAATTTGACTGAGGAAATGCAATGCGGGTGGTCACATGACCAGGAAAATGGAATATGTAAGGCCCAGCAGAGTTGGTCCCGGGCAGGGTGACAGCACATACAAGTAAAGTTGTGTGGAAGAGCAGAAGCCACCAGAAATAGAGGACACTGGTCTGTCACGGAGAATGGGGCAAATGCAAAGAGAAAAACAAGAAAACTTCTGTGTGTGTGTTTGGTTATCTGCCCGTGCGTGTGCGTTCAGGGAGAGAGACAGAGACAGATGACTGTCCAGCTCCCATGAGGTTCAGCTGTCCTACATTAACCTGAGACTCTCTCACACCTCTTCACGATCCCCTTTTACTTGACCTTGTTTGAAAGGCTTCTGTTCTTGGTAACCAGTAGAATCTGATCTGAACTAGTTCATTTCCCAAGACTGAAAAGCTGAGATAACACTAAGGCTACTAATATTAACACTAATGCTGAAAAACAAGGAAGTCTTATTCAGCTCCCCATTCCACACGTGAGGTGGCTCAGGCAGAAGGGTGTCTGGCAGGCTCTGGGTCCTAAGTGGCCGGTCCTGGAGTCTGGGGCAGTCTCGCTTCAGAGGCGAGGCACTTAAGTTCAAACTGGGTCCATCCCAAATTCCTCTGATTCCTCAGGCTCTAGGGTGGGGGCCTGAGGCTGTGTGTCTCTTTTGGATGACTCAGTACCGGGTACTGAGCAGATAAAGTGCCAAGGCCCCCACACTGGCCAGCTGCTCAAGGCTGCATGGAGATACTAACGTGCGCAAAAACAGCCCCAGCCTGCACTTCATTCCCCCTCCCTCCTGACACTTACATTTTCTCAGCAATGTTTATTCATTTTCTACCCATAATCTGCCTAGCAAACACAAGATAACTCAGAAATATTGAGAATAAGAGGGTACTACAAACTGTAAAATCCCCTAGGCTGATAGAAAGGCTGAGGAAAGGTAAGAGTGGGAGGCAGCTAGGATTGCAGCCCCACTGTGAAGGGGCAGGGCGGTGCATCAGCTCACATTCTCACCTGCGACCTTTCCCACAGCCCTGTGAAGTGATGATGATTACATTTATTTTATTTAAAAAAATCTTGCTGGAACCCAAGTGTGATGGCTCACATCTGTAATCCTAGCACTTTGGGAGGCCAAGACAGGTGGATTGCTTGAGCTCAGGAGTTCAGAGATCAGCCTAAGCAAGAGCAAGACCCGGGATCTTAAAAAAAAAAAAAAAAAAAAATCTGCCTGGAGTGTTGAATGAAATCAGGGTAAAGGGAGGATGCGCAGAGTGCATACTTGTTTTACACGTATCCCAGTACAAGCAAGGGGAGAAGTGAACTATTAGGAAGACAGACCTCCTTTATTTTCATAGTAAGGGCATCATTTTAGGAAAAATAGGGCTCAGAGAGGGAAAATGATTTGCTGGAGGACACACAGCCAAGAATGGAAAAGCTTAGATTCTAAATCCACACGTTTTCCATTTCAGGATCTTATCTGGTTCGTCCGGTATAGGCTTTGATCATTCTCTACCTCCTAACCCTCAAATTGACAGCACTGTGAGCTGGGGTAGCAAATCTGAACTTAACAGTATTAAACCTTAGTTTGTTTTTAGTATGAGCCTCAAATTAGGCCACCTAGTGACCAAGGGCTTCATTCACCCACAGAAAAGGCTAGTTATATCAATTTCTTACATAGACATATTTTCTGAGCTTAATTGCTACAAATTTTAAAGTGTGTAAATTGAGAGCCACACTATCCAAACCACACAGTAACAGAGCTTCCCTGCTCATTACTTGCCTTTCAAACCCATCACCAGGTTCTGGTTCTTATAGACACACACACAGCAAACAAGAAAGGTCGGAGTAGGCAAGCAAGTCGATAAACTCATTTCTGACAGTGTCTATTCTATGACTAGTTGGAATGGTTCATTTTTTCTGGTGAGTCGCCATAATACTTGGGGAGCTATATATTTTAGTAACAGAAATAAAATCCGGAAAATATGTTACATCAAAGGGTCAAGAGAAATTTCCCTCTGAGATTTATAATGAGGGCTAGATAATCCACGTAAATAACAAGTCCGGTATTTTTATAGACTAAATGAGGCCAGTCGTTTGTAAAGATATTTCATACTCCAGCAACTCTCTGGGCCTTTAAAAATGCAGCACACGGCCACAAGTGAATGCTTGTACAGGAGTGCCTCTCTTTTAATCCAGCCTGAAAGTCAGCCCTGAAAGCAGTTCATTTAACAAGGGACATCAGTGGCTCACGAATGTTCAGGAAAAGAAGAGAGCCTGCTGACATGAACGTTCAGGAAAAAGAGCGAATGCAAAAAAAAGCCTTTCTGATTTTTTGGCAAACAGAGACAATGAAGGGAAAAGACAGGTTTGAGGAACCAGTGTGGGGGTGGGGGAGTCACCAGCCCCTGGGAATATGGTTTCTACACTTCCGGAGCTGAAATCTGCTCCAGACTCTCTGAAGTTCTCTGATATCTATGGCCAGCCTGGACCACAGAAGTACAACTGTTAGGAGCCATGTTTGGGGCCTTAGGAAACATGATGACCCCCACCCCAGAAACATCAAGACTCTGACAGCACAGAGAAGTTTCCTGGGAATGAGAAATGATGTGGAATAGTCGGGAAAGCATGAATTTAGCTCCAGAGAGCCTTACATGGAGATCCCGACCGTACAGTTTACCAGCTCTGTGGTGATGGGTTGGTCACTTGAGCTTGCTGAGCCTGTCTTCATCTGCAAAGTGCACTCAGTAAATACCTTCTCACAATCTACCTTGTGCCCTATGAGCGATTATAGGTGCTGGTGAATCCCCTTAGGATCTCAAGTTCTCCCTGAGAAGTTTCCCTAAGGAACTGATGTGAGGGGATGAGCTCCTGGAGGGAGTTTCTGAAGCCCCACAGGACTGAAGCGTGTAGTTCTAGGCAGTGGCAAAGGGGAGGTCAGTGAGGGATGTGGCTGGAGTTATGAGATGGGCCTGGTCATGGAAGTCAAGCCAAAAGTTTAGATTTTATCCTGGAGAGTTTAGAAAGAGCTCTTGGCAGCAGTGTAGAGAGGTGACTTGGAGACAAAGGAGACAAAATTAGGAGACTGTTGCCAAAGTCCAAGCGAGAGAGAGTCCTTCCAGCCGTGGTAAGGAAGTGCAGAGTGAAGAGGGTGTGAAAACCAGAGGCACATCCTGCAGTGTCGGAACCGGCAGGCTGAGACGTGCCTCTAGGCTCTATGGGGTCGCTGAGTGGAGGGTGGGTTATTCCACAGTACAGAGTGGGTCTCCGTGATCATGGGTCACCAGACCACGAGCCAGCCATGCACAAAGGGAGAGAGCGTATGTCTCCTGAAGGGCATGGCTGTGCTCAGCTCCAGCTGACCATTAATGGATACTGGTGATTATTTATGACAGTTAACACATTACCCCAAAACTTTTTGCCTTAAAACAACATATTTTCTCACAATTTTTGTGAGCTGGGAATCTAGACATGGTTTACCTGGGTCCTCTGATCTGCGGTCAAGGTGGCAGCTGAGTCTGTGTCTCAGACCTTGGCAGGGGATCCACTTCCAGACTCCCCCCCACCCCCCGGTTGCTGGCAGGCCTCGGGTGCTTGTTGGATGTTGGCATCAGTTCCTTGCCACCCTGGCCTCTTCTTAGGCAAGCTCGCACCAGGGCAGCCGGCTTCCCTCCAAGTGAAGAGGAAAGAGAGAGCAAGATGGAAGTCAGCTTTTTGTAACCTAATCTTGGAAGGAGCATCCCGTCATTGTTGCTGTGTTCTGTTCATTAGAAATGAGCCACCAGGTTCAGCCTACACTCAAGGAAAGAAGATTTGGCCAGGAAGCTGAGACCACTGGGGACCCTCTTAGTGACTTTATGACAATATTTGCCTTTACTGTTACTATTCAGGAATACTGAATAGTATTCCTGTCTGATTCATCAAGAAAAGTTAGAAATTCAAATTCATAAGTGAACTCTTCCAATTTTAAAATACAGACCCTTAATCCAAATAAATTTGCACATGCTATTGATCTGAGTTGCTATTAAGTTGCTGTGATCTAAATAGCATCTAGGCTCGGCGCCTGTGGCTCAATCGACTAAGGCGCCAGCCACGTACATCTAAGGTGGTGGGTTCAAAGCCCTAGCCCGGGCCCGCCAAACAACAATGATGGCTGCAACAAAAAAAAAAAAAAAAATGGCTGGGTGTTGTGGCGGGCGCCTGTGGTCCCAGCTACTTGGGAGGCTGAGGCAGGAGACTCGCTTGAGCCCAGGAGTTGGAGGTTGCTATGTGATGCCATGGCACTCTACCCAGGGGGATAGCCTGAGGCTCTGTCTCAAAAAAAAATTAAAAAATTAAAAAAATAAATAGCATCTAAATAAAACATCTCTCTCAAGCACAACCCAGGGGACACCATTATGTGCCCCCTGGTATAGGGACCATGGTGGAAGGGGCTGAATTGGAAGGGAGGGAGCAGAGGTATAGATGTTTCTCTTGTCTTTTTATCTGAGGATAGGGTGGAGGTGAGAAGAACCAAGTCATTGCTATAATCATGAGAATTTGAGAAACACAAACTCCAGTCATTGGATTGAGGTAACTGGTATTCACATAAATTCTATAGTCATATTGGTAAAGATAACTTGTTTTTATTAAAGATAAGTCTTTGGTCACAGATCTGACAGTGGTACATCTATAGGAAATGAGACACTTTGACATCTGTAGCTCTGATATCAATTGCACCGGTGGTTTCCTGCACCCTAATAGAATAGAAAGACAATTGAGCATTCCTAGATAGGAGAGAAGGTTCTCACACACAGGAAAACAGTTTCTTCCTTCGAAAAAACATGATAAAGAACAGAAAATGACTGACAGAATCAGAGCTTCCCAAATGTCAGAAGAGCTGTTTTAGCTGCACTCTGGCCTGTGTTAGGGGAGATTGGGATAGTTTTCAGACAAGGCTTGAATATACCTTAGCATTAGCTGACTCAGGGAGGAATTTGCTGGTAAAATAATCCTGCTCTTGGAGTGTGTCAAGGGCTAAGATGCGGCTCCAGCTTTTCATAAACAAAGCAAATACCTCGGTGAAGCCTAATTTATACACATTCACTAAAAAGTTTAGTAAGCAGAAGAACTTCTTAGTGAAAAACCTTTTTTGCTTCTTCATTCAACCAATATTTAGGGAGTACACACATACCTAGGGTATGAGAGAGATGTGAGAAAGACAGCCAAGGTCACTCAGCCCCCAGTGCCATGCAGACCAGAGGACAAGACAGATATTGATCTGGTAACAATGGAAAACTCCAGTGCACATTTTGCTGGAGAAAGTAGGAGTCCTCCAGGAGCCACCACCCAAGGTGACCTGGCTCAAGCCAGAGAACCAGAATACAAGTAAGAGTGTGCCAATTGAAGGTGGAGGGGTGGGGGGATGCTTTGGGCTGTTTTCTATTTAAGTGGTGCTATAGGAAATACTTTAATTTTACATATTTCACATGCAGCACTGAATTTTTTGTTCACTATTCAATTTATTATAGTACTTCCTGAAACAAAATGTCAGCTCACATTTATAGTAGAAAATAAGCATTTTTTCAGAATGTTAATAATAGTGGGTTCTTTTCTCCAAAAGGCAAATCTTATATTCTTATGTTACTTCTTTTGTCGCATGGAAAGAGCAATGTAAAGCCAAAGATAAGTGTAAATCATGGGTGTGGTGGAGGAGAATCTTTGCACACTACTGGTGGAGTGTAAAATGGTACAGCCACCTTGGAAAATAGCCTGGCAATTTCTCAAATGGTTAAGTATGGAGTTACCACAAGGCCTAGCAATTTCACTCCTAGGTATAAACAGGAGAGAAGTGGAAAGATACGACCACACAAAAACTTGTACTTGAATGGTTCTTCATAATATTCACCACAACTAAAAGGCAACAACAACTCAACTGTCCATCAGCCAATGAATGGACAAGCAGAAGTCGGTCTGTCCACACAATGGACTATGATTTGGCTGTAGAAAGTGAAATATATTCATCATATGGTATAGCAGGGAGAAACCTTGCTAAGTGAACATCGTGCTAAGCAAAATAAGTCAGTCACAACAATGACATATTGCATGATTCCATGTTTATGAAATGTCTAGAATAACAAATCTATAGGTACAGAAAGTAGATTTCTGTTTGCTTCGGGCTGGGGAGGAATTGGAGGTTGAGGGGGCCATAGCTATGGGGTATAAGTTTTCTTTTTGAGGTGACTAAAATGTTCTAAAATTGTGATGGTGATTGCACATGTCTGTGAATACAATAAAAACCATAGAATTGACATTTCTGATCATCTTTGATCTGGTGGAGTAGTTACATGAGCAAAGTTCACCCTCCCGAGGTAAAAAAATTTATGGACAAGAGGTTATCTTTGAAATTAAATGGTGGGACAGACGTGTCCAAGGAATATTGCAGAGATTTGATCCCTTTATGGATCTTGTGTAGGTGAATGTGTGGCGATGGCAAGCAGTGGGCAACAGTATAATATTGGAATGGTGGTAATATGAGGAAATAGCATCATCATGTTAGAAGCCTGGGAACAAGTATAAATAACAGCTGTTCAGCAGGCGTGTCCCCTCTCCAATGAACCTGTTTTACTATGATGTCAAAATTAGATCTTGTACACTTTCATATCCAACTTTTTGTTAAATAAATTTTTCTAATAGTAAAAAAAAAATTAAACTACATACTTTAAATGGGTGATTTTTATGGTATGTGAACTTCTAAATGAAGCTGGTAAAAGAGAGAAGGGAAGGAAGAGTACACTATGAGTACTAATGTAATACATAGTTTAATATTAGGTTGTTTGCACTGTATAAACACACATGAGATTGGTGGTGGGAAGTCAGCCAAGAAGGGAAGGGAAGGGGAGGGAAGAAGGAGCACATGACAGGCACCTGTTCCTATCAGGCACTAGAGCTAATACCCATGGATTTGGGATGTGGGATTTGGTCCCTGATGTCAAAGCACATCTCTGGTCTTCCCGGTGAGGTTTCTTTGGTCTTTGGCGTCTTTTCTTTCTATTCATGATTTTCTTCTTTCTCAATAAATATCCATAAAACTTACCCGTTCTTTTAAATCTTCGTTTACCAGTCTCTGGAGTATTAGATGTACAAATGCCTTATCCTTCTACACTAGAACTAGGACCTTCATTTTCAAATTGCTACCGCCATTTTTAACCATCCCCATGTATGTGCATTCAGCCTTTCCCCCATGGCTTTAAGCTTGCTGCTTCTCCATTAATCTACGGGACTCAGCCTCATGGAGTGGCTGATAACTAGGGCTGGCTGATGCGTTATCAGTCATGAGTCCATTAGCTCAGTTCTCCAGGGGCCCAGGGAAGGGGCTGAGGTTAGACATTACTGGTCTGAGGATCCCAACTGAGTCCATGACAGCAGATATTTTAGATGTCAGCAAAGCTCTTGGGTGAAAATTAATGTGATGTTTATACATAAACATGATCTAAGAGTTACGAGTAAAAAGAAAAATTAAAATTTATAAAACCACACAATCATTTGACCAGGCAACCCTGGTCCTCTGTTTAATACAATAAAATTAACATTTTTACATCTGGCTTATTTAAGGGACTTGGCAAGTAACCGCAAGTTAGAGAATTCCAAATGTCATAAATGTTTGGTTTTATAATATATCCTATTTGTGGCCACAAATTTACCTTTCTACTAATGTAATGCCTAGTTTAATATTAGGTTGTTTGCATTGTATAAACACACATGAGATTGGTGGTGGGAAGTCAGCCAAGAGTAGGCAAGGAGTTCATGGGAAAATCTACTTACTTTCAAAATGTAGGGGAGCCAATTTGCAAAGCGAATAACCCACATGTGGATTATTGAGGGTTAGCTGTGTAATCCCCAAAGAGCAAAACACTGGTTAATGATTCCTGTTGAGAGAGAGAGAGAGATTTACTGCCTATTTCTGTGTTTCAGGGATTTTACATATATTATCTCAAATTCTTGCTATAAATGTATAAGGTAAGCATTATTACCCATATTTTCTACATGAGGCAAACTGAGGCCCAGAAAGGCTAAGTGATATGCCTAAGACCATAGAGAAATCATTGATGGAGCCAAAACTTTAAATTTGGGTTTATGCCCCACAGAACATTGTCTCTTTTGTTCATTCATTCATCTATTCAGTCATTACCATAGTAAACAAAAAGCTGCCTAGATGGTGGAACAGTATCTGTGCATAATAATTAGCAAAGCATTTCAAAGGAAGAACAAGACAGAAGTTATGTCTTGATTGTAAATAGCTTTCATGGCAAAGTATAAAAGAAAGGATGACTTAGCAGAGGCCAACATCTCTGTAAAATACAATAGTTTTCTAATATCAAGGCTCTCCAGTCAATAGGTGACAGTCTGCCAGAAGATCTGTTAGGTCTTGAAGTCAATTGTACCCATGGCATTGCTCTCTCCCTGCACACTAAGCTGCCTTAGATGTTAGCACAAAAAAGAGCGATTTTTCTTTGATATGTAAAGTTCAAAGGAACTTTGTTAGACTATGGGTTGAATAATAGCATGCGGGTGAAAAGCATTCTGGGTTGACTAGTAAGTTGTGGCCCCCACCCAAATTGCAAATATTTGCACAAACTCAGGAAAGCACAAAATGACAAAGTAGCAATGAAGGGAAATGGACCGCCCAGGAATCTGGAGAGAGACTTTGATGCCCTCTGATTTTATTGTATACTCAGCAATTTAAATCAAGCCAAGATAAATAATAACCAAAGGATTAGTATTTTATCTCTGGGTCATATGTGCAGCTAGATAGCCACTCAATTCATACAAAATAAAACACTCTGAGTTCTCAAGGGAAAATCTCACTGATGACTTTTATGACTATTATTAATATTAATTTTTAAAGAGAAAAGCCATCCTCTTACACTACTGTGTTGGAAAATCTGACACTCTGTAGGGTTAGGGATGGGGATATTTCATAAAATGTCCCTTGCAGGAGAATAAGAAGGAGTCTGGAAAGCTGCTGATCCCACACTGTTCTTGGCTGGAAAAATGTGGTAGAGAGAATAAGGGACCCTCAAAGATGTCCACTTTGGACATCCTAGAACCTATGAGTATGTCAATTCATGCAGCAAAATGACTTTGCAGGAGAGATTAAGTTAAAACCTGGAGATGGGGTGGGTGGAATTATCCTGGGTTATCCAAGTGGCCCAATCCAATCACATGAGTCCTGAAAAGTGAAAAACCTTTCTCAGCTGTGGTTAGAAAGGACTGTGACCATGGATGAAGGTTTATTTAGAGCAGTGATTTTCAACTGCGTGCCATGGCACACTGATGTGCTGTGAGAAGGTCTTAGATGTGCCACAAAAAATTTTGAAGATCATTAATTATTTTCAGAAGAAGTTTAAAGCACAGTAAACATATTCTTTTTTTATTACTCTTTTGTTTTGCTTAACATAATCAGAAATTGAACTATAGGTTCAAGTGTGCCGTGAGATAAAAAAGGTTGAAAAACACCAATTTAGAGAGATGTTACGTTGCTCATCTTGAAGATGGAGAAAAGGGGCCATGTGCCAAAGAATGTGGGCGTCCCCTAGAAGCTGGGGGAGGCAACAAAAGGAATTCACCCCTAGAGCCTAGAAAGGAACACAGCCCTGCCGATGGTGTGTACTTTCAGCCCAGTGAGATCCACATCAGACTTCCAACACACAGAACTGTAAGATAATGTATTTGTGTTATTAAATCCACCATGTTTGTGGTCATTTCTTAAAACACCAAGGGAAAACTACTACAGGGAAGAACAAATCAAGGCAGTTAGAGAACCTGGCCCTTTTTCCCAGCACGTCCTTCTACCTCATTACTCATGATTAAACCAAGAAAAGGATACTTCTTGGTCAGGAGGGGCACCTAAGTAAATTCCTACCTTCTTATACCGAAGTCAAAACCTGTTAAATCTCTTACTTTTACTGATCTATTAGATTGGTTTTGTTTTTATATTCCTTTAAAAAAATGAATTGCATGTTAATATCTTTGAGATTATTTATTTGCCTTTATCTGAAGACCTATAGGGCTACTCAATTATTAATCAAAAAAGGACTGCTTTTTTTATAAAGAAGTCTCCACTATAGCTAAGGGCTCTTCTTACCTTAACACTGACGGCTTAAGTTGGACCAAATAATACAAAACCAAAGAGCATTCAGTTATACAAACGTATACTGTCATTATTATCACCACGACAAAACAGCAAAACTTGAACATATTTAGATTTATTATCACTGTTGCTAACAACAAACCTTGTGTGCTTTCTATTTATTAACACATTAAAGAAAAAGCCTTTGGCCTGAGGCCCATGTGAAAATAAGGTACAAAATAATAATAACTCAAATTAACTTTCTTTTTTTTTTTTTTTGAGATGGAGCCTCAAGCTATCCCCCTGGGTAGAGTGCCATGGCATCACAGCTCATAGCAACCTCCAACTCCTGGGCTCAAGCGAGTCTCCTGCCTCAGCCTCCCAAGTAGCTGGGACCAC
>CAUYQV010118212.1:0-22026 GCA_963574575.1 Galagoides demidoff
CCTCCTCCATAACTACCTCTGCTGCCACCACCTCCACCACCATATCCTCCTCTTCCACCAAAGTTTCCACCATGGCCAAAATTACCTACACCACCTCCAAAGTTTCCTCCCTGACCCATAAAGTTGCCAGATCCACCTCCACGACCTCTTTGTGATCCAGCAGACTGCATCTCTTGTTTAGAAAGGGCCTTTTTCACTTCACAATTATGCCCATTAATAGTGTGGTATTTCTGAACAACAATTTTATCAACAGTATCATGATCATCAAAAGTTACAAAAGCAAATCCTCTCTTTTTTTCACTCTGCCTATCTTCCATAACTTCTATGGTTTCAATCTTGCCATACTTTTCAAAGTAGTCTCTCAAATTATATTCTGTATCTTCTTTAATACCACCAACAAAAATTTTCTTCACTGTGAGATGGGCACCAGGCTTTACAGAATCTCTCTAGAAACAGCTCTCTTTGGTTCCACAACATGCCCATCAACCTTGTGTGGTCGAGCACACATTGCTGCATCCACCTCTTCCACACAAGAGTAAGTCACAAAACCAAAGTCCCTGGAACGTTTTGTTTGGGGATCTCTCATTACCACATAATCTGTGAGTGTGCCCCAGTTCTCAAAATGTTCTCTTAAACTATCATCTGTAGTTTCAAAGCTCAGACCACCAATAAACAGTTTTCTCAACTGCTCTGGTTCCTTTGGATCATGGCCCTCCATTTTGAAACTGGATTCACCTCTTCCAACTCGAGTTCAATATGGGCCCTTGCCTTGTCTTTTATGAGATGACTGGTATTTGTAAGCTACTTCCAAAACAGAAAATAAATACACAGGAGCTGGATTGCTTACTATTGGAGAAGGCAGTTACAGATTTGGAAAGACAAAATAGAGATGGATGCTGTGATGTAGTACTGGATGGAAACTGGAGATATCCAGTATACATTAATAGTTTTACCATATAAGATAGATATAGATAGAAATTTGTTCATGTTTCTGTGTATTTCCTAGTTTTTTGGTCTTTTTTTTTGAGTTAGAGTCTCACTGTTGCCCTTGGTAGAATGCCGTGGTGTCACAGCTCACAGCAACCTCAAATTCTTGGGCTTCAGGGATTCTCTTGTCTCAACCTCCCAAGTAGCTGGGACTACAAGCGCCCACAATACCTGGCTATTTTCTTGTTGCAGGTGTCATTGTTGTTTAGCTGGCCTGGGCCAGGCTGGAACCCACCAGCCTCGGTGCATGTGGCTGGCACCATAAACACTGTGCTATGGGTGCCGAGCCTATATTTCCTAGTTTTACCAGCAGAGAAGGCCCAGAAGCAATGACACCTCAGCAGCAATCAGCCATCTGACACCCAGATCTTGGTTTCTAACTATCATTTACCCACATCTTAGTTTCTAAACACTATTCTCCATCAAAAGGAACTAGGGCTCCTTGGAGAAATGGGGAAGGAAAAGGAATGGGTGAACCTGGATCACCTTGCTGTGCCAGAGAGTAAGGAAGTGCTATAAAAATGATAGGGACATGTCAAAAGGACACAGGAATCTACTGGAAGGAAGTTCCTTTGGCCTACATTAGAATATTTCACCATCAAAATAAATAACATTAGTAATAGATTGTAATCCACAGGATAAAAGAATAATACAAGTCAATATTGATATAAATACATATGTAGAAAGACTTACAAAATCACTAGTTGGCAACTACCATAGTAACCACTATCTTAGAAAAGAATCAGATTGTGAATTCTTCTAAGCCGTTCGCTCTGCCAACTGAAAAAAGCCTTTTTCCTCTTAAAAAAAAAAAAAAAAGAAAAGAATCATAAGGATGTCATTAGGCCACAGTTGTTATAAAAATTTTTTTAAAAAGAAAAAAATCTTGAGGATGAAAGTTTGGTAACAAACTTATTGATTATACAGAGAAAAATAGGAATTTTATAGTAGAAAATCTGACAATAATATAACCAAGTAATAAAAGGCAACAGCTTCAATTCTGGGTAAAAAATAACATTGCATGCCATCTGATATGGTGCATTGTGGACACAATCAATTTCTGTGATATTCCACCAAGCATACATAATCTTCATCTTACCATAAGGAAAGATCAGATAACTCCAAAGTGTAAGATATTTTTCAAAGAAATTGCTTTACTTGGGCCAGGCGCAGTGGCTCACATCTATAATTTCAGTACTCAGGGACGCCGAGGCCAGTGGATTGCCTGAGCTCACAGGTTTGAGATCAATCTGAGCTAGAGCAAGACCCCACCTCTAAATATAGCTGTGTATTATGGTGGGCGTCCATAGTCCTAACTATTCATGAGGATGAAGGAACAGAATCTCTTGAGCCCAAGAGTTAGAGGTTGCTGTGAGCTGTGACGTCATGGCACTCTACCTTAGTCTTTCTTTCATTGCCCTGCCTTTCAAAGGCAACAAAGTGAGACTCTGTCTCAAATAAATAAATAAATAAATAAATAAATAAATAAATAAATAAAAGGAATGGCTTACCTCTTTGAAAAATACCAAGGTTATGAAAGACAGACTGAGGAACTGCTCCAGATTACAGAAAATGAAAGAGTGATTATAGTTAAGTGCAACTTGCCATGTTGGACCAAGAAAAAAATTTTTTCTTCATCTATAAAAGATACTAAGAGCAAAATTTAAATAAACTCTACAATTAGGCCATATAGTGTATCCATGTTAATTTCCTCATGTTGATCATTATACTTTGATTATATAAGAAAATGTCCATGATTTTTACAAAATACACAATAATGTACTTAGGGGTAAATAAGAACCACATCTGCAACTTATTCTCAAGTATTTTGGGAAAAAAATTATCTATTTAGATACATAAGTAAGATGAGATGATAAAACAAACACACATGGTAAAACATTAACACAGAATTCCTTGCACTGTTTTTGCAACCTTCTGTAAATCTGAAACTATTTCAAAATAGAAAGTTAAAAATACAAGAGTTCAAAAGATCTCTTGTGTAACCCAGAGATAACAGTTAGTAACAATGCATTGTATTCCTGAAAATTGCCAAGAAAACACTGGAACAAACATTTCCTCAACACATACTACGCACCAAGCACCATGCTATGCACTTTGTACAAGTTGTCTTTTGATTTACATGATAAACCAATTTAGAGAAATACTATTTCACTCATTTTACAGACACAGATTCAAAGACCTAAGGGTTAAGCAAGTTATTAAAAGTCTTCATAACTTACAGAGGGAGATTCAAGGACCTTGTGGGACCTCCTCTGCCACTTCTTGTTGTGATCCTAGACAAAGAAGGGGTGAACAAACTTTTTGCTCACAATGGTCCCAGGAATTCTCTTTTTTTTTTTTGAGACAGAGCCTCAAGCTATCCCCTGGGTAGAGTGCCATGGCATCACAGCTCATAGCAACCTCCAACTCCTGGGCTCAAGAGAGTCTCCTGCCTCCGCCTCCCAAGTAGCTGGGACCACAGGCGCCCGCCACAACGCCCGGCCATTTTTTGGTTGCAGCCATTGTTGTTTGGCGGGCCCGGGCTGGGGATTCGAACCCCCCACCTTAGGTGTACGTGGCTGGCGCCTTAGCCGATTGAGCCACAGGCGCGGAGCCCCTGTACTTTTTTTCTTAAGAGACAGTCTTACTTTATGGCTCTCGGTAGATTGCCGTGGCATCACAGCTTACAGCAACCTCCACCTCCTGAGCTTAGGTAATTCTCTTGCCTCAGCCTCCTGAGGAGCTGGGACTACAGGCACCCACCAGAACACCTGGCTATTTTTTGTTGCAGTTTCGCTGGGGCCAGGTTTGAACCCGCCACCTTCAGTATATGGGGCCAGAGCCCTACTCACTGACCCACAGGCCCCGCCCAAACCAAATGTACTTTTTACCTCCAAAGTCTTACCACATTTTCTGGCAGCTTGTGTCCAGGAAGATATTTTACATTTTCATGGTCATTATTTATGATGTCTGTCAGTTTTCTCCCATTAACGGTTTCTTCAAAGACCCACATCTTGACGGTAGGAGCAAACTTCTGAAGTTTCTTGACATTATTACCAATTATTTTTGCAACAGCTGAACCCCTACAAAAGAAACCACGGACAAAAAAAAAAATTGAACTTACTTGGGCAGAAGGAAAGAAGCATTCAATTAAAATTCAGAAGACTTGTGCTTTGATTTTGATTCAAGCACTGAGCTTGTTCAAGATGAGATGTGTCGCAGCCCCAAGCCATTTGAAATGTGGTTGTTTTTACATGAAGCACCACCCCCTGTGATCAGGAAAGCTGCTGAATCTGGTGCAAGGTCAAAAAGCACCAGTCCTTGAAAGGAATAAGAATCAATCTATCTTGGAAGACACAGTGTCACAGGTGGGAGAGAAATCCACCTAAAAGCATGACAACCACACTCAAGGGTTTTTGAAAGAGATTAAAATGTAGCTACTGTAAAATAAACTGTGTTCTGATGACCTGCAGCAGGCCCAAGGCAGAATCACAATGGAAAGACAAGAGCACACTGGGATTCCAGGAAAGGAGCAAAGAGAGCCCACTGGGCCCAGGTGGCTCAGTAGTCTGCACCCTTTACTCCCTACTGGGTAGGCATCCTGCCAGCCTCCGCCCCCAAGCTCTCTTTTCTCTGCATCTCTATTCAACAAACAAGTTCTGACAGTGGCTCAGGCTCCCACAGGCTTTCTACAGGGAAGGAGAATGGACCCTGACTTGTTGACAGCAGTCTCTGGCAGCAAAGCAGGCTGCAGAGGGTCCTGCAGCGGAGGTGGTGGGCGGGCCCGGGTACACACGTGCCATCTCACTCAACGTGAGGGCGGGCCCAGGTAGGCACCTCATCCCACATGAGGCCATCAGTTCTCCATTAGGACTTTGAACAGAGAATAGCTTGTTTCTTAGACAACTTTCCTGGTATCAGGAGCAAATGAAACAAAGTGGCAAAGATCCTAATGCCAAGTCAAGGGTTAGGGCATTTGTTATTTTTTCTCACAATTATTATTCTCAACACAATTTGGTGGGATAGAGGAGGGGTGATCACAAAAAGAAGGGTAGCCAAGCTGGTGCAGAAGAACATATCAGAGGTGTTTATTTATTTATTTATTTATTTTGGCTGGGGCTGGGTTTGAACCTGCCACCTCCGGCATATGGGGCCGGTGCCCTACCCTTTTGAGCCACAGGCGCTGCCCACAGAGGTGTTTATTTTACCCTAATGAATCTCAGCTATTCTAACCTGAGACTACAATTCACTTTCTATAATGTCTTTTAGTAAGCACAAAAATTCGAACAATTCTAACACAGATTATAACTATTTTCCCTTTCCTGAGACAGAATGGGTGAACTGAAACAGCGGCTCTCAACTTTGGAGGCATACTGGAGTTACCTGGGAGATTACAAATCTTGAGTCCCAGGCTATACCCCAGACCCACGAAACTGGCACTTGTATATGAATCAGGCCCCTTGGGAAACTGGCACCTCTACGTGGGATCAGGCTCCCCGTGACCAGCCATGCAGCCAGGGCTGAGACCCGTTGCTCTGCCCGAGGATCTAAAATGTTGATGCCCCCCTCCCTCACAAAAGAATAGCTGTAAATACCAAGGCTATGTGGCTGCATCTTTAAAATTCTTAGTCTGTGCCAGCAAGACAGCTTATTAGATAAATATCCATTAATCCAATTCTCTTCTTGACACTTTGTAGAAAGGAGGCTAGGGATCTCCCCCACCATCACTCTCACCTTTATTCTAACCTTGGAAACAGCTGCTGACATACTCACAGGGAGATAAAGGCTCTGGCTCACAGTGTCCCCTGGCATCAAGTGCCCTGGCATCGAGTAATGTACACAAGGTCAAAAGGAACAAGTGTGATTCTGGGGGACTGCGCATCACCTGGTGGGGGCTATAAGACACTAGGAATCCGAGTCTAGTAAATCAAGAGGGAAAATACATGAGATGCTAGAGACCCCTCCCACATCTCCCTGGAATGCGCTTGCTTCTCCCAACCCAGCCACTGCCTGGGGAAGCGGAGCATTGGCAACCAGAGACAAACCAGGAGTATCTGGTGAAATGAGTTAAAATCTAAGTGAACATTGGCACTGTTAGAACTAAGCCCACCAGACCACATCTGCACACTGTTTGGGGTTCAATGGGGCTTAAAGTGACAGGACAAAAATAAATAGGGGAAACTCCAGTTCTTTTATTATATTTACTTCTGTGGGGTCATCACAACCTCACTGTGCCTCTTCCTGGTTTCATCAATAATGTCATTCATCCATTCACTTTTTTTTTTTGAGAGTCTCACTACGTCGCCCTTGGTAGAGTGCCATAGTGTCACGGCTCAGAGCAACCTCAAACTCTTGGGCTTAAGAGATTCTCTTGCCTTAGCCTCCCAAGTAGCTAGGGCTACAGGCACCTGCCACAATGCCCAGCTATTTTGTTGTTGTTGTCACCGTTATCATTGTTGTTTAGCTGGCCTGGGTTGGGTTTGAACCCACCAGCCTTGGTGTATGTAGCTGGTGTCATAACCACTGTGCTACAGGCCCCGAGCCAATTCACTCATTTATTCAGTCACCAAATACTTAGCTAGCACTTATTAAGCATAATGCTTTGGAGTAGATGCTGGTGATACAACAGAGGAAAGGCAATGCGTTCTTTGCTCTCAAAAGCTTACTGCCCACTCAGGAGATGAACAAGGCAAAAGAAATTCACAACCGTGTGTGACATAAAGGGGGAGGAAAATGGAGGGATGCGTAGTTAAAAGGGTAAACTGTGGTGGGCTTCAACACAGGCTGCAACCCATGCTGGCCCATGAGAACCCTCCCCACATTCAACCTTTTGTTGAAAGAACCATGATGGACAGACTCCAGCCACGGTGCAGGGAGAAGATATGAGGCTGGTGTTGAGAAAGACCTTACGCCCGCTGAGAAACAGAGCTGGGAACAGCAGATACAGGAGAGCCTCCCGCCCAAACTCAGCTAACTGCAGACGTGAGAGTGAGCCCACCCAACCCAAGAGGCACCCAGCTGACGAGGAGACTGGTGGGCAAAAATAAATGCTTGTTAGTTTAAGCAGCTGAGTTGGGGAAAGGTGGGCTGTTTTGCAGCAATAGTTAACAGATGCACCGTTTGGTGCATATCTGAAGCAGCTAGAGGTAACGCCAAGTAATTCTGGGCCAAACGTTGGACCTCCTACTCAGGAATAGGTAAAGGGAGGTGGGGAAGAGGTTAGAGTAAGGACTATGGTATTCAATTGGAGGGTGAACCTAGGAAGGAGAGGAACAAAAAGGTGCTTAAGGCCTCATCTTGTGAGGGAGGGCTGTTTGTTTTGTTGTGAGAGAGTCTCACTCTGTCACCCCAGCTACAGGACAGTGGCATCACGGCTTGCTGCAACCTCAAACTCCTGGGCTCAAACAATCCTCCTGCCTCAGCCTTCCCAGTGGCTAGGCTACAGGTGCACACCACCACACCCAGCCCTTGCTCTTTCTAAGAACTTAATATGATAATCTTTTTTGGGAGGGAAAGACCAGGACATTAAAATAGTATATTTTACTTTTTAAATCTCTTTTGGTGCCATCTCCATCTTGAACTAAATTTTTTTTTTCTGGTGTTCAGCTTTATCAGAAGGTTATTGATAAAAATTCAAAGTATAACTGATATCCAAACCTCTCGTGTGACTCTGAAAGGGTACGATGTGTGTTTGTTATATGTGTTACCTCTTCCAACCTACGTGAAGGAGCAACTTCCCTTTCCTTGTGGATCTGAGAGAGTAACAGAAGTTACTGGAATCTGAATGTTTCAAGGCACCAGAGTCTATTCACAAGTGACTTTAAAAAAAAATGCGACTGGCCACTAGAGGGCCAGTCCAAAAACATGCACGGATATATTAGAACTGAGTTTAAAGGTACTGACTACAGTCCGAAAAGGTGGTCTTTGTGTGACCTAGCTGTGGCTGGGGTCCCATGGCCACCCTGGTAAGGCCAGTCGCTATGACACTGCATAAGCGCAGTATGGCCCTGATGTTACACATCTAGGGCTGGGGTGTGAGCAGCCCTTTCCATACCTGGCCCAGCTCATCTATTTACAAATGATGGGTGGGGCAGATACCCTTCAAGTTCCCTTCTAGGTCTGTGATGGAATCTAGTGTTTCCCAAAGTAAGGAGTGGGTGCCGGGGTACCCCAAATGTCCGATGCTACCCATATACACGGCTCCGAATAACTCGGTTCAACTCTCATGGTCCTGCGAGTGCAGAATGTCTCGTGTGAGTGCTAGCATGTTATTACCATCTCACCAGCATGTGCTAATTTCCCCTCTTCACGTAGTATGAACAGACCTCAGACTCTGAGCCTTGGCACACAGCAGTATTTGGCAACAATTTTATAACACCGTTTTGTTTGCATTCTGCTGGGGTTTGCTGCTGTTGCCTTCTACTTGCAATATTTACTCTAGTGCTATGAAGTTTTAAAGTAAACTTTAGAGAAGGTATGGCAAGCAAGGAACACTAGAGAGGTGAAGCAGACAGACCCAAAGTCTTAAGAGCTGCCTGCATGAGGGCAGCTTGATCCTATCCAAGCTCATCATCTTGCAGATTAAGGCACACAAGACTCACAGGTACTCCAGGTACTCTGATCTTGCATCTCACAACCAGTCTGGCCCCCAGGTCATGGCCCGCTTAGAGCGGTTAGAGAGCCCTCTAGGCAGACCTTAGGAGGGGTTAGAGAGCCTTCTAGGAAGAGGGACACCCTGAAAGAGGGGTCGGTAACCAGGTGATGGTAGAACTGAGGGGACTGGTCTGCTGACCACCAGTCCTGAGTATTTACATGGGGGTATAAAATCACATCACCCATGAAATCAAAAATCATCTTAATAAAGTCTATGAACCTAAAATAATTCAAAAAGTCAGAATCTACTTTAAAGAGTGTTTATTTAAGTCAGTGGTTCTCAACCTTCCTAATGCTGCGGCCCTTTAATATAGTTCCTGAGGGTCACAACCCACAGGTTGAGAACTACTGATTTAAGTGCAACATTTAAGGATGGGCTGCCCAGAAGCACGGATTCCAAAGAATGGAAGTCAGTGTTCCAAAGTGTAGACGTTTGAGATTGCCTATGCAGACAAAGCTTAGAGAATTTTAATAGAATTTCAATATCTTGCTATGGAAGGTTTTTTTTTTCCTTCCTGAGACAGTCTTACTTTGTCACGCTTGGTAGAGTGCCATGGAATCATAGCTCACAGCAACCTCAAACTTTTGAGCTCAAGCAATCTTGACATCTCCCAGGTAGCTGGGACTACAGATACTCACCACAACACTGGGCTATTTTTAGAGTCGGGGTCTTGCTCTTTCTCAGGCTGGTCTTGAATTCCTAAGCTCAGGCAATCTACCCATCTTGGCCTTTCAGAGTGCTAGGATCATAGGTATGAGCCACCAAGGTTTAATGCATAGTTACAACAATCTGATTAGGCAAGGTGCTCTTTTTCTTTTGGGAAAGATATTTAACATTCCACATCAAAAACATTAACTGTCATGGGTTCTTTGGTGCTGTCTGGTCTGAGCTAGGTAAGGACAATAAGGGAGATGGTCTATAACGAAGATCAGTGACTGGGAGGGGGAAAGGTCTGGTCTCTGGTCTTTCTTAGACATTTACAGAACAAAAACAATGACAAAAAAAATTAGCTATATTTAAGAAGAATTACAAAGATGTTACATTACTCAGTCTCCAGAACTTAATTACCCCACATAATAAATGTAGAGGGTCCTGAAACTTTCTTTATACAATCTTAGGCCTCAAAACATACACTAATTCACCAATCCTACAATGCTATCCAAATGAAATTTAAAAGGGACTTGTATGGATGGGTATTTGATGTAGGAGCTAATTTAATCTTTACAGCAGCCTACGAGACAGGCACACATTATTCCCATTTTATGGATGACAAAACTGAGGTCCAAAGACCATAAATTAATTATCTAAGTCAGGCTGTCTACTGAGAGCCAGCTGTTCGAACCCACATTTGTCTGTTTTCAAAGCCCACACTTGTTGATAATTTGTATTTGCTTTGGTGTAGAATAGAATCATCTTTTGGAAAATAGATGATGAGCACCCCTGAAGTTCAGAGACCATGTTGGGCGCATGTGATGCAAGGGAATAAAAACAGGCAAGTCCCTGTATTCATGGAGATTGATACTGTTCCAGCAAGCACACAGAGAGATGTAACTGTGTCACAGGGACAAATGTGGCCAAGCAGGTGACAGGATGACACTTGGCAATGATGTCAGGGAAAGCTGAGAGGAAATGTGGCCAGAGCTGAACTCTGAAGGTTGAGTGTGCCTTACTAGGGAGGGGACTGGGATGCCTTGCAGGCATAAAGGTCACCATAGCACAGCTCAGAAACAGCAGTGGACAGGCAGATTATCTCCTGTGACAAACAAAAGGCCCTAATTCTATCTAGATCAGTGTTTTCAACATTTTATCTCATGGCACACTTGAACCTACAGTTAAACTTCCAAGGCACACTTAAATTGGGTGATAAAAAAAGAAAAAGTAAAAAACAAAAAAAAGAATTCTGCCTTTGAAATTCTTTCAAAAATAATTTAATTAATGATCTTTAACAATGTACACAGCACACTGGTTGAAATCTCTAGTCCAGACCAACACTTATAAGGAGGAGGGAAAAGAAAGAGGAAGGGAGGCTGGGCATAGTTCTCAGGCCTGTAAACCCAGCACTCTGGGAGGCTAAGGCAGGGAGATGGCCTGAGCTCAAGAGTTTGAGACCCGCCTGAGCAAGAGTGAGATCCCATCTCTACTAAAAATCAAAAACTGAGGTTCGGCGTCCACAGCTCAATGGTTAGGGAGCTGGCCACGTACACTAGGGCTGGTGGCTTTGAAACTAGCTTGGGCCTGCTAAACAAACAAACAAAACAACAACAAAAAATAGCTGGGCATTGTGGCAGGCGCCTGTAGTCCCAGCTACTAGGGAGGCTGAGGCAAGAGAATTGCTTAAGCCCAAGAGTTTGAGGTTGCTATGAGCTGTGATGCCACAGTACTCTACCAAGTGCAACAGAGTGAGACTCAGTATCAAGAAAAAAAAAAAAGAGAGGCTCGGCACCTGTGGTTCAATCGGCTAAGGTGCCAGCCACGTACACCTAAGGTGGCGGGTTCGAATCCCCAGCCCGGGCCCGCCAAACAACAACGATGGCTGCAACCAAAAAATGGCCAGGCGTTGTGGCGGGCACCTGTGGTCCCAGCTACTTGGGAGGCGGAGGCAGAAAACTCGCTTGAGCCCAGGAAGGAGTTGGAGGCTGCTATGAGCTGTGATGCCATGGCACTCTACCCAGGGGGACAGCTTGAGGTTCCGTCTCAAAAAAAAAAAAAAAAGAGGAAGGGAGAGGTTAAGGGAAGGAGAGAAGAAAAAAGTGGAGAGGGACAGAAAGTTAGGGGAGCAAGGAAGAACAGAGAAAGGGGAGAGGAAAAGATCTCATGGGCAGGAGAAGTTGGAGAAGACAGCAGGGGGAAGAGGCAAGTAAGGGGAAGGCTGGGCAGAAACAGCACTGACTTAGTGCCTACCATGTGTCAGGTCCTGTTTCAAATACTCTACCCACATTACTTGTTTTAAGCCTCAACAACCCTCTGAGCCTGATATTATTACTCCTATTTTCACATGAAAAAACTGAAGCCTGGAGATTCCGTAGGTGGTTGGTGGAAGAACAGAGATTCCCAACATAGGCCATGTCTTCAATGCCCTGCTCTATGGCCCTGGGTCCCTGCTGGATGGACACCCACTACTGACAGTCCTAATCCCACGCTCAGTAACTACTCCCCAAACCCAGCTCACACCTTGGCATTCTCTCTCTGTCCATAGCCTTCACGCCTCTTCCTCTCTACAAAGCTCTACTGTTTAATCAGGATGGGGATGTCAGCCAAGCAACGGCCACCCGTCAAGTCAGGTCCAAACCTGACAGAATTTCAGAGGCCCAAGCTCCTTCATGGGGTGCACAATCCTTGGGGGTCAAAACGAACCCTACAGTCTTGCCTTCCTTTTACTAAGGAGGAAACTGAGGTCTTAGTAAGGGTTCAACCAGATTCTCCACATTTCATGCCCCCATCTCTCCCAGAACTGATCTGGGCTATGGTTCCAAGGGCTAGAGAGTGGTCAATTTTAGTTTAAATACATGTACTTTTTCACTTATACATGAAAAAGGAAAAAACAATTATGAAAAACTCACCACCCGGGGAGAACCACTATTAACATTTTGTGTAATTCTTTGCAGTTAAAGGGCTTTTAAAGTACAACCCAATGCCAGAGTATTAGATGCAAATGTAAAAAAAAAAGAAGCATTTAAAAAATAGATTTGACTTGGTGAATGTTTATTTGATCTTTATATAGGGAAGCTTTCTAGATTAAAATCAAAGGAAGAAACCACAGAGGAAAATAGATCAATGTGAACAACTTTGCTTAAAAGAGAGAAAAGAAGAGATTGACAAAAAACCTTTCTACCCAGCAGAATTCAAACTGCAGAGGAAAATGCTTATGATAGAATGTTACTTTTTTTTTTTTTTTTAGAGACAGAGTCTCACTTCATTGCCCTTGGTAGAGTGCTATGGCATCACAGCTCACAGCAACCTCCAGCTCTTGGGCTTAGCCAATCTCTTGCGTCAGCCTCCCGAGTAGCTGGGACTACAGGTGCCCGCCACAATGCCCGGCTAATTTTTTGTTGCAGTTAGGCCTGGGCTGAGTTTGAACCTGCCGCCCTCGATATATGAGGCTGGCACCCTATTTGCTGAGCCACAGGTGCCACCCAGATAGAATGTTACATTTAACAAAAAGCAGAATGCAAAGCTGTACATCCCATATGATCATTTGCAATTAACAAAGACATATCAGCTCAGACCCACTAGGATGGCTACTATCAAAACACAGCAAATAACAAGAATTGCTGGGGATGTGGAGAAATCAGAACCCTTGTGCACTATTGGTAGGGTTGTAAAAACACTACAGCTGTAAGGCAGTGCCTGTGGCTCAGTGAGTAGGGTGCCAGCCCCATATACCGAGGGTGATGGCTTTGAACCCAGCCCTGGCCAAACAACAACAACAACAAAATAGCCGGGCGTTGTGGTGGGCACCTGTAGCCCCAGCTACTCGGGAGGCTGAGGCAAGAGAATCGCCTTAGCCCAAGAGCTGGAGGTTGCTGTGAGCTGTGACGCCATGGCACTACCAAGGGTGACAAAGTGAGATTCTGTCTCTAAAATAAATTTAAAAATAAATAAATAAATAAACCACTGCAGCTGGTATAAATAATGGTATGGGTTCCTTAAAAAAATTAAAAATGGGTTGGGCATGGTGGTTCACACCTATAATCTTACCTTCGGAGGCCAAGGCAGGTAGATCTCCTGAGCTAGGAGTTCAAGATCAACTTCAGCAAGAGTGAGACCTTGGCTGGAGGCAGTGGCTCACACCTGTAATCCTAGCACTCTGGGAGGCAGAGGTGGGTGGACTACCTGAGCTCACAGGTTTGAGACAAGCTTGAGCCAGAGTGAGATTCCCATCTCTAAAAAGAGTGGGGCATTGTGGTGGGTACCTGTAGTCCCAGCTACTTGGGAGGCTGTGGCAAGAATAACTACATCACTTTGTGGTTGGTAGGATTACAAACAAATGCTATCACATCATACTTTCCTATATTTTCCATAATTTCCAAATCATTCCCATCTTTGTAGATATTTTAGAAGACCCCAAATCCAATGCATACAAATTTCAGCAAGACCTAAAGCCTGTTAGCTAACCAGAAACTAGAAACTCTGGCGGTAACTGAAACCTACAGTTACTCCTGAAGCCTCATTTTAGACAATACTTACTTCCATGTTTTTTCAGAGCAGCCAAGCAAGAGCAGTTTGGGGTGGACTACATCTCGGCAAAAATGTTCACCCAAGGAAATGAGGTCAGTGATTTATATCAGAATCAAAGGCATAGATAGGATGAGATCTGGCCACCTTGGCCTCCCAAGTGCTGGGTGCTGGGATTACAGGTGTAAGTCATTGCGCCCAGCCTAATAAATAAAGATTTTTTTTTTTTTCTTGAGACAGAGTCTCACTATGTCACCCTCAATAGAGTGCTGTGGTGTTACAGCTCATAGCAACATCAAACTCTTAGGCTTAAGTGATTCTCTTGCCTCAGCCTCCCAAGTAGCTGGGACTACAGGTGCCTGCCACAATGCCTGGCTATTTTCTTGTTGTAGTCATCATTGTTGTTTAGCTGGCCCAGGCTGGGTTCGAACCTGCCAGCCTCAGTGCATGTGGCCGGTGCCGTAACCACTGTGTATGGGCGCAGAGCCAGGAACACAACTCTTAAGCAAGGATGCCAGAGAATCAGTCTGTTGTTGGTGCTTCAAGCAAGCTCATTCTACATCCTAACCCAAGCTTTTTGGATAAACACATCCTGCAGGCCCATCTATTAATACTGAAAGGAACCAAGCAGTGTAAATTCTAATAACCACGTAGCACCTGCTCTCCAATGACACAATAACCCCTGCCCCGTGAGAATCACTGGAAACTCTGCAAACATGCACAAGACTCAATGATGCAAAATCTCAGCTTTCAAACCTGAGCTCTGCCTCAAACATGCTGGGTAATTTAGAGGAAACACACCTCTTTTCTGCTCACATTTCTATCCCCTCTACAGCTGGAATGCCACCCTCCATCATCCCAATACTTGCTTGTTACAGAGCAAAAACTGAAATAAGAAATCGTAGGGCGCCAGCCCCATATGCTGGAGGTCGTGGTTACAAACCCAGCCCAGCCAAAAAAAAAAGAAAGAAAGCTTATATCTGTCCCCTGGGCTGGGAGCTCCTCAAAGCCAGGCCCTGTCCCTCATTTATCCCTGCATTCCCAGCACAGACCCATCCACGTCTGTGCTATGAGAACGGGCAGTCGCATTTGCTTCCACTCTATGTGTCCATTGCCAAGTATAGTGGATGACCCACTACATTGGTATCATGGGTGTCCCGTGTGCCAGGAGCAACCCTGTGGGCTGCATATGACCCCATGCACCACAGACAAGCCCACAGGTCCTGGATGACCCTGTGCACAATGGATGGCCTGTGTGCCACAGACTACCCATGAACCATGGGTGACCCCATGTGCCCTGGACGACTCTTGCTTTTGTCCCCAGCAGTCACTCTCCCTTCTGGTACCAGTGCCCCCAGTGTTCTAGGGAATCAGTAACTGGGCTTTAGTAAAAAGGTGAACAAATGACCGAAGCCTAAACTAATCCCCTTGGCCATGGCTGTTGGTTCTGAGAGGGGTGCTGGGGCCCGAGGAGCCTGTGGCTTATTCCAGTCACCGTGACCCCTTGAGGATAGGCAGGTGGAAGCTACTGTCACCATCTTGCTGCAGCCAACACAGAGAAAGGCATAGCAGAGAGATGGAAGCTGCTGAGGCTCAGTTCGTATCATATGAGGCCCTGAAGACTCAGATTGGTTCCATGTAAACCAATAAAGTCCCTTTTTTTGTAAGCCATTTTGTAACAATATTCTGTCCCATTTGAACCAAAAACATTCTAATGGGAACTTTGTTTGGAGCTTGTTTCCTACTTCTGATAATGATGCCGATTACCCTCCTCCCTCTGAGTCTCTCACCACAGCCCGGTCGGTCCATATGAATGGGTTTGTCATGTGCTATTTGCCCTGTTCATTCACAACGATATTAAAAGTTGCTTCAAGGAGGAAGATTAAGTGTGACATTATTGCCTGGAGAACTAGCACTGAGACTTGATCACAGCGTGTCTCACATCTCATTTAGATTCATATCCGTGTGTCTCATTTTTCAACCAGACTGAAAGTTCCAAGAGGTCAGAGTCATGTCCTATAAATTCAACAGCAATGATTAAGTGCCTGAGCTGTCCCAGACACTGGCTAGAAGCTGGGAACACAGAGGATAATAAAGAAGGTGACTGTCCTCTCCCAGGCGGACATGAAAGCAGATCATTGCACAGATGAAAAGTGCATCGTGACAGGATGATTTGAGTTGCAAGTAACAAAAAAATCCAACTGTAACTGGCCATAGCAATATAGGGTTTGTTTTTTTTTTCCCCACATGAATGAAAAGAGCAGATAAGATTCAGCTTCTGCACTGGATGATCCAGAAGCTTAACAATGCCAGCTGTGACTGTGTCTCAGCACTGCCATTTCAGCAAATCCTCTGCATGGCCAATTGGATCCTACTGGCTAAACCTTTCCTCTTCCACATGGGGAGTGCGGATAGTGAGGGCAGAGCCAAAAAAGATGCATTCTGATTGGCCCTTGAAAGGTCACGTGGTTGAATGTGGACCAATGACTGGGTTACTGAGCTCCCTGTAAACCAATCAGGGCCTACCATGGCCAAAATGGGTAGTTAAATGCACAGAGGAAGGGGATTTGCCCAGAGGAAATCTGGGGAAGGAGAAGGAATGGTTTGTTGGTGGCAAACACCCACTGCTTACCCTCAGAGATGGGAATGGCACCAGACCCCTTGGAACTGATGCCACAAGCCTTTCCTCTGTCCCTCACTGGGCTGTGCAGCTGTGAGTGCTCCATATTAGTTCACAGTCACAATAATAGCAGTGCCAGAAGCAGCACCTAATGTTTACAAAACATTTCTCGGTCTCCCCTTGCCAGTCTTAGAGAGCATGAGCACCTCCATTTTGCAGATAAGGAAAATGAGGCCTGGGTAGCTGAAGTGACCTGCCCAAGTTGTTGGCCTGAACTTGAAAATCAAGGCAGCATCCTGTTGTCTTCAGTTCCCTGGTGTTGGAAAAGTTCTAACACAGCCCTGTGCTTGGCTGGGTGGACGGTCTTCAAAGTAGACAGAAAACAGAAACCGCCTCTCTGCTGTGTGTCACATTTGCCGTTAAAAAGAATCCCTCACGCTTCACAGGGACTGCCTCCAGAGTCCTTTGCAAATCCCCAAATTGGCAGTCCCTGCTACTGTATTTAATTTTCTCTAAACTGCAGGAAAATGTAACAGAAAACTTCAGTGTCCCCTTCAGACTGCATGATGTTGTAAATGAACATTCTGTCCCCAAAATACGCCTGACACCACACTCCATTGCGTTATTAGCATGAAAACACTAAGCCTTACTTTCTCGAATCCGCACAATCAACCCTAGCTGTTGGCTTTCTCCAGAGGGGTGGGAGGGATGGGTTTCACTGACTGCTCCAGGTCAGGGCAGGTCCAGCCAGCATGGCTGTGCAGCCTCAGAGGCGGTGCCGGATAACGGCAGGGAGTCTGTGGAGTCGGGAGCCCTCTGGCCACATGACCTTGGTTCCCTGGCAGGCACCTGCCCCTGCCTGCCTGCTAGAGACATGAGTTTGCAACTCTGGGCTTGTGTAGATTCTCTGCTTCTGCAGCCTTGTCTTCTCTGGGGACAAGAACTCCAAGAAGCCCCTCTTCCCCAGAGTAAGTCCCTTCTTCTGATGGGAGGGACCTAGGAGGCAGGCAAAGGTCAGTGTGGGAGAGAGTGAGGAAGAAGTTACATGGGGTGTCTCCACCTAGCAGAACAGGGCACTTTGCACTGGCAGCTCACTGAAGGGGCTGGAGTCCACTTGCTTTCCTGCCGTGCTCTTTCTGGACCTGGTGAATGAGTCGCCTCTGCAGGAAGCAGTTGTCCCACTTTCTGCTGAATCCTGGAGCCCTTCATCAGCCTTGTCCCCTGGAGCTTTTGATTCCTCTTCACATCACTTATACGCCATTAAAACTCGTCTCCAATTCATCTTTGCTGTACAGGCTACCTGGGAGAAACTGCTCAGCAAAGCTGACAGATAAATACAGGACCAACACGACTTGGGATTTTGGTAGCACCCAACACACGGCCCCAATTATCATGTCCTCACGTCCATTTTTCAATATCTCTGTGCCGCGGTTTCCTCATCTGTAACATGAGGATGACAATAACACATGATCCCACAGGGCGAGACTTAAATGAGCCATTGTAGGAAAAACACTTAAAATGGTACCTGGTCCATAGAAAAGACTCAGTAAATGCTGGCCATTAAATGGTTAACTATTGAAATAATTGAATCATCAGGAGGCACGGGGGAAACAACATGGTCTGTAATTCCATGCGGTCTGTGCTCAGGTTTTCTCAGCTCTCTGCTCTTGGCAGAAAAGTTCTCCACCCTCTCTGAGCCTTAGTTTCTATTTTTCCAAAAGCGGATGATGATTGTACAGCTTTATGGGGTTGCTGCAAGGGACTCACTGTGCAAAAGCCAGTTACTACAGCAGGCCTGACTGTGAGCCCTGGAAAGACCTGCTTGCATGGGTGGCATCTGGGAAGGTGGCTTTCCGGAGGGGTCTCACCATTTCTTGACAATAGTGCTTCACTGTGACTAAACTCTTTGCACCAACAATGTAGTTTATGCTGGACCCCTGCTTTCCTCCTGGGAATTTTGGCACATGCCAGGCCGAGACTGCCCATGAGCCCAGCTCCGAGGAAAATCCCTGAACGGGGAGCCTGTGAGGAGCCTCCCTGGTAAGCAGCATTTCACACGTGCTGTCACAATTCATTGTTGAAGAAATTACGCATGTCTTCTGTGACTCTCCGGGGAGAGGGCTTTGCAAGCCTGTACCTGGTTTCCTCCAGACTTCGCTACACGTTCTTTTTCTCTTTGCTGATTTTTGCCCAGTGTCCTTTCGCCGCAGTAAGTTGTAGCCGTAAGCATAGCTCTGTGCTAAGCCCTGTGAGCCCTCCTAGGAATCATTGAACTTGGGGGAGTCCAACACTTACCTGTGCTGCACTTGCCCCGTGGCGAGTCCTCGGTAAGTAAAGGCCTCAAATCCGAGTGTCCATGGTAGTCACTGGTTCATCATCCTTACTTGTAAGACTCAAGTATGAGAGGTCCTTCTCTAAAAGTAACTTAATTTCCTTTTTAAAAAAACCAAATGTTCAAAAAAGATCATTTACTCGCGTGGACTCAGAACCTAAGAGCAGTAAGGACGAAAATATGCAAATCTGAGAGTTCATAGCCTTGTAACAATCTTATGCGTAAAGAAAATTCTATTCGCTTCGTCTTTTCTGTCTTCTTCTACTCTGCAGGAAGGGCTTCCCCTGGCTGATTACTGGGCATTTTCTTTATTGATTAAGGTAGTTATAAGGGAGATAATATAAGAAAGGATTAGTCAGAGTTGCAGGAAAGGAGAGAAGGGAGAAGGGAATGGATTTAGGGTATAAGAAGGGGAGTCAAAGATCGAAGAGCCCAGGGAGGCTGAATTAGAGACAGGATTTCATGGGTGTGTTTCATTTGGTTTCCATATGGAACTGAAGAGGAGAAAGTAACTCCATGGTAGTAGTGAAGAAAGAAGAATTGAGGGTGGTGCCTGTGGCTCAAAGGAGTAGGGCGCAGATCCCATATGCCGGAGGTGGTGGGTTCAAACCCAGCCCTGGCCAAATACTGCAAAAAAAGAAAGAAAAGAAAGAAGAATTGAGAGTCTTTAAAAAGGTTTTCATATGAGTTAGGAATGGGCTCCCTCTATGCTATTCAGAAGATTCAAATAAGGATTCAACTTACTCTAAATTAGTTTGGGGGTTACTAAACCTTTTTTTAATGCTAGTTATGTACCAAGCTGGACCATGAGGCAAGCAGGTTTTATATGGGTTACACAGCCATGGTTTTACCACAGCTATGAGTCAGATTTTCTCTACCTTCCTCTCTCTCTCTCACTCCACTCCCCACAGGGTAGGCTATTTTAGAATTTGCCAAATGACATTTACTATCACCGATTAATTTTCTCTGCTCAGCCAGATTTACTGTCAATCTGCCCTATTTGAAAGTTGTCTACCCTGTGATTCATACAACTCCTGGGGAAAAGACAGGGGAAAAAGGAGAAGCAGGCTACCCCCACCCCCAGGCTCCCATACCTGGGCTGGTTCAATGATATCAAGTTCAACAGTGGCTGGTTCAGCAATGTGCCCAGCCTACACCGCGGTCTCCTTGCCTGAGGCTCAGAAAGGGGCCCACCTTCTCCACTGCATTAAGCCCTGGTCTCTGACAGCTGGGGGTTCTTAGGTGTCTGAGCTTTCAAAACAGGCAAGGACAAGATCAAAGTTTCTTAGGGGCAGGGAACCTGAAGCAGACGTCGAGAAGACAAACATCTCACATTAGATTCTGGCTTTAAAGACAAAGTAGAGACATATGCACAACATCAGCCCTTCAAAACTCCTGAGCTTCGAACAGAAAGAAGCCTAAACTCTCTGCAGGAGCCTGCCAGATTTATCTTTAAGACAGAATGTACCTTATGCAAGTAAAAGGTATAAAATGTTATGGGAACAGGCACTTCACAAAGAAAATATCCCAAATGGTTATAAACCCAGGAAAAACTGCTCACTTCATTACTTTTCAGGAAAATGCAAATTAAAAGCATAAAATTAGACTAGTACACAGCCACCTGAAAGGTTAGGTGTTGGCAAGGGGATGAAGCAACTAGAACATCCATACACTGCTGGTCACGGGAGAGACAGAGCAAAGTGGAACAGCCACTTTGCAAAACCATTTGGCAGTATCTTCTAAAGCTGAACATATGCATACATTTTGACCCAGTAATTCCACTCCTTGGAACATACCCAGCAGAAATGTGGATATATGTTCACCACATACGTGTACAAGAATGTGCACAGCAGCACAATTCAAAGTAGTCCCACCTAAAACGATTGGTAGCTGGTGGGTCAGAAGTACGGACACAACAACCTTGTAATTGGTGGGTGGGGGCAGCCTGTGGGACTGAGCCCTCCACCTGTGGGCTCTGATGTTATCTCTGGGTAGACAGGTCAGAAGTAAATGGGATCAGAGGACACCAACTGGTCCTCTGCGGAACCGACTGCTTGCTGGATATGTGGGGGAGAAAGCCCCATACGCTTGTGTCAGAAGCCTTCGGTGTCATGAGAGTAGAGGATAAACTGAGTTTGTTTTTCCTACATCCTCAGAGTCCCCCAAAGGAAAATAAGGGTGCTGTTACCAGCAGGGGGAGAACGGGAGGGCAGGTGGGCCAAAATTACAGCCCTACCTAGCAAGTGGTCATTGTGACCCTCAAGAATGCAGCTTTCTGATCTGTACAAGAGTGATGGGTGTCCCCATTGCATGGGGATATTGAGATTGTGTATCACCTGGGAGCCAGGGGCCTGATCAAGATAGGCACGTGGTAAACAGTGGGGGTCTCTGTACCATGCCGCTGCTCAGGAAGGAGAAATGCCCTGTCTTCCTACCCAGGGCTGGGGACAAGGGTCAGGAGTGAGGACCACCCACACTGTGGGTGCTGAGAAGCTATCTTATGAGCACACTGCTCTATCCACCACAGCCACTTTATCTGATAGACGCCAGAGGGGAACATTATGTTTTTTAACACACAGTTGAGACAAACGAGAAGCAGATTAATTCAGCACACATGTGAAACACATTTTGTGATTTGCAAGTCAAATACTGAGCTTCAGACCACACTCTCGCCCCAGTGAGAAGTCACCTCCTCGGGGCTAGGTGGGAACGGGCAAGGTGGGAAGAGATGCCTGACTGTGTATTGCAGCTTTGAATCTGACAGTCAGAGTGACCTCCAGCAGGAGGCTGAGCTACTCTGGGCCTCCGTTTTCTCATCTGTGAGAGGGATCAGTTGCAGGCAGTGTAACACCGAGTTCAGCTCCTGGAACAAAGAGCTGCTCTGTGTATTGCAGAAAGAAAAGAATTTAGCACAGGGCAATAGATGCCCACAGAAACCACACTGGAAGTGGATAAGCAGCAGTCTCTGGAAGCACGTACATCCGGCCCCCAGGAAGCTGGTACATCTGCCTTCCCCAGAAGCAGCTGGGGTTGTCAGCTTCAAGAGCACACACACAGCATGAGTCGTGACCCTGTAATCCAGAAGCCCTTACCAGTGCAAAGACCCCCAGATTCCCACAAAGCTGATGGCCAGGTCTGCTGATGGCACATCTGGATGCAAAGACCCCAGATTCCCACAAAGCTGGTGGCCGGTCCCTGGAATGCAGGATGGAAAACCTCAGCCTCACTGTCCTTCAGCTCTCAACTGGAGGAACAGAA
>CAUYQV010118217.1:0-32981 GCA_963574575.1 Galagoides demidoff
ATACAATGATTAAACAAATGATATGAAAGTTATGTTAACCAGCTTGATGAAGGTGTTTCAAATTGTATATGAAACAGCACAATGTACCCCATGTTTGCATCAATGTACACAGAAATCAATTAATAAAAAAAAAAAAGAAAAAAAAAGAAATTTGTTATATAAAGAGCCAACTTGGCATGGGAAATGTACAATGGCCTGAGGCCTTGGGACCAAAAGAGCCCAGGGCCTGAGGTCACCAGAACTCCTTACAAACTAAAGGAAGAAAGGAACACGTGACCCATGTGAGCAAGCGCCTGCAGTCTTTGCTGGATGGATGGCGCCCCTGGCAGGGTAACAGCAGAATGGCGGCTGTCACACCTGTGGGGTCAAGGGCCACTCAGGAGGGTGAAGGAAGATGATTTCTGTGAGGCACACGCTGTGGGACGGGCATCTATCTAAGTCATCCCACTTAAAGCTTACAAAGCACAGTCAGGGAGGTGTCAGTACCACCCTGGTTTTGCACACGTGGCTCACATCTAACAGGAGCGGTCTCCAGCTCAGTCTCCCCAGACCACAGGGAATGGATAATCTTTTGGCATCCTCCTTTTTAGGCCCCTCTTAAAAAGTACGTTCTGTAGGCGAGAAGGTGTCATGCCCACTCTGCTCTGTGTCTTGAGGAAAAGCCCTTTTCCTCTCTGGGCTTCTGCTTCTGCTTGGTATTAGGTCACTTTGAGCTCAACCATTCTGTCTCGCACGCCTACTTCTTAGTGCTTGTGTCTGGTCTCTCTGGCTCCAGAACAGGCTGTGCAACTTGCTGGAATGTTAGTGTTTGTTCCAACAATCCCACGGACAACTGAGAGCCAGTGGGGAAGGTGACAGGGACAGGCCTTAGATGTAAGAAAAATGGGGAATAATTTGGAAGTGAGCTGACAAGATGACTGGGTGTCTTCTTTGGAAAACTGGGTGTTTCTAAGGGGCCTCTGGGCCTTTTGTTGCCTTTGAACTCTTTCAAAACTCTAAATTGTAAATGACCAAGAGCCATGCGAATGGACTCAGCTTGTTCTTGTCCATAGACGTGCAAATGCATTTTTTTGCTGGTGGAAGTAAATGGATTTACCACATATCCATCTGGAATAAAACCAGTTTTAGATCAGTGTGTAACTTCATTTCAGCATTTATTTGTGTATATGTAGTTCTTAGAATTCTCCCTCACAAATAAAATCTTTGATATGTGTTTATTTTATGTTTCAGAGGGTCATGATTGTGCCCTCTTTTGGAAAGTACCCTTTACTGATCTAGACTCTAACACAGATCTTCTTGGCGTTGTGGGTGGTTAAAGGGGTGAAAGGAGCATGCAAACATTTCTGTAGACTTCAGCCTGGAGGCTGCTGTTCTGGTCCAGATGGTTTCTCAGGGCACCCTCCTTCCTGGCAAGTCTCATATAGCCTCTGCTCTTCCTCTGTGCTGCCATCACTCCAGGTCCCTGGACTTCTGTCCTTGTGTCCCCTGGAAGGGAGCCCATTCTCCCAGCTTCCTACTATTAAGCTACCCCAGAAGCTCTACTAACTTTCCACCTACTTCTGTGTTCATATTTGATACATCATGCCTACTGTGGGGCAGTGATGAGGGTTCAGTTATATTGCACGTGCCAGAAGGTATTTGCCTGTGGTCATTCCAGGTACCAATTGGTAAGTACTGGGCTTCCCTATCCCTTTCCCCCAATCTGGCCTTCAGCAAGGTAGGTAGCACCCTCTACCACCTGAAGATAAAATCCGGCCCTGAAGAGCGAATCAGAGCAGGATTTTAGGTGTCCTCGCTTCTTAGAGCAGGCAATGGGATTTTCTGATGCTTCCTATTTTTTCTGGATAATCTTTTCCAGGAGTTTTCCACCAGCGCTTTACAGTTTACAAAAAACATTTCTATCCTTCTTGAGTTGGGTCCTACCACAGCCCTTTGAGCTGGGTAGAAGAAGCTTAATTATCTTCTACTTTATGTTTGAGGGATAGAACTCCAGAGAAAGGAAGTAGCTTGCCTAAGGTGAGTGTGGCAGGGAAAGGACCACACCAGGATGTGGCAGCCCCAGCACCACTCGTTCTGTGCTTGACTGTGATCCTCGGCTTCTACCTTCCTGTAGCCTTAGCTGTTTTAGAAGTTTATGCCTGTGGTCAAAGAGAGGATCTGAGTAAGGGTTTGGGGAAGAACTCTCTTCCACCTCTTCTTTTCTGCTGAGTATGTCCTCCCCACCTGACTTTAACTGATGTGATGTTAGTTATCCTTTGAGATGCAAATAAAATGGGGTGTTTTGGTTTGGATGTTATCCCATGGGCACTTTGAACTCTGGCACTCTCCTAGTCTCTTTCACTGCTCCTATCATTTAGCTGCAGGTGTATGTACTGATTTATGGTGACTTAAAAGTTAGAGATTTATTTTTCTTATATAACAAGGAGTCTAGTGATAGATGGCTCAAAGTCAGAATCAGAGATTCTGTGATTCTCTGGCCCTAGCTGTCCAATAAGGTAACCACTAGTAACCACTAGCCACAGGTGGCTATTGAAATTTAGATGAGTCAAAATTGAAATGAAAAAGAATCCAGTTCCTCATCTCACTAGCAATGTCTGAAGTGGCTACTGTATCAGGTCAGTGTAGATGAGGAACATTTCCATCAGGGGAGGAAGTTCTGGTGGATGATTGCAAGATGGTCCTTGCAGCTATAGGTATGGTGTATGTGTTCAAAGAAAGAAGGCAGATGGAGGGTGATGGTGCCATGCCTTGTTTGCTCCTCTTTATCAAGAAAGAAGCACTTTCCAGAATTCCTACAAGGCTTCTCCCAGTGTCTCATCAACCCAAACTCTTCCTATCTGTAAGGAAAACTGAGACAACAGGAATCTTGAATGGGGCTGGACACTTTGTGGCCCTGAGCAGAACTGGGGTCCAAATAGCAAGCAAGAAAGAAGCACATTGGGCAGGTGATTCTGTGGTGAGGAGAGGCTGATGTTTCCTGCCCCCTCTACTCTGAGACCCTCTCCTGCTGGGTTTGTTCATTCAGTAACCTTGGCCATTTCTGTATGAGTTGATCTATCAACTTGTCGTTAATTTCTTCAAGAAACAAGGAAAGCAAAAAACAAAAATAAAGATGCTCACATAAGGCTTTGGTATCCTCCTAAACTGACTTTAGCTGATGTTAGTTATCCTTTGAGATGTAAATAAAATGGAGAGGTTTGCTTGAGCCTGTTATCCCATGGTCAGTGGGAACCTTGGGTTCAGGGGAAGTGAAGGGGACTTAGGTTGTACTAATGCAAATACTAACGTCAGACCTTCCTGCTCTTAATATTCTGTCTATACCTTCCTGCCTGGAGTTGCTCTGCCAGCCTCTTTCTCCTCTCACTTTCCCTACTGACCCATTATTTGGATCCCCACCCCTCAGACCTTTCTATTTGCCTTCATTAAGTAAGAGTAATTCAGGCTGATACCATAGGTCACCGGCCTGGGCCTTCCTTTGCATGCCTGACTCTGCAAAGCCATGACCTGAGCAGCTGTCTTCACCACCCCACACCCCAACTGCTTACTGATGTCAGAAAAACCAGGAAAAGGCTAGGAACTGTCAGTGGATCCCTTTCACTCTATCAGCTCTTCCAGATAAGAGAGCACTGGGCAGATTCATCGTCCCTCTGATAGAAACTGTATCACCTGCCTTTAACAGGAACAGGAATAGCTAGCTTGGTTTTAAAAAACTTTTTTTTTTCTTCTATATAGCATTTGCATTATTGAACATTGAAAAAGTAATTAATCAAGCATTTTGGTTAAGAGCAGCTATTAATCAATTTTTGATAAAAAGGGACGTCGTAAGTCAGATCTGAGGATGGCTGATGGTCCCAATCAAGTATATATAACCTCTGGGGACCTCGGTTTTTCCATCTGTGTAATGAGAGGCTGGGATGATGGAGTGGGAATCCACCAATCAGAGCTTTTAGTCCAAATCTCACCCCAGATTTGTTTGTGTATGACTCCTGAGCTAGGGGTATTTTTTTTAACATTCATAAAGGGCTTAATAAAAATAGAACAAAGAAGATGATTTGACAGAAACTAGATGTGACCCTCTCAAACCTAACATATTTTATTTACTATTTGGCCCTTTATAGAAAATGTTGGCCCGCCCTTGAGATTAGATGGTTTCTGAAGTTTTTGCAGCTCTCAGGGTCCAGAAGTCTAGGGTGCTGGTAGCCTAGATGATTCAGGTGTGCTGGTCAAGCCCAGGGCCTTGTAAGCTCACATGATGACCGTGGTTTGCCTCATCTCTGAGGCCTCTCTATTCCCATACCTAAAGGGAAACAGGAGGGGGCATGAGTAATTAGGGGCGGGACTGGAAGCTTCTAGAAGGTGACTTTACAGTAAACCTGCCGATGTGGTCTGTGGAGTTAGAGTTCCCTTAGCAGGCGATCAGGCGGCGCCCACGTCAGATCCTGGAATGTGGTAGGGCAGAACGTCTGGCTTTCCCGCTGCAGTCGAGCCTGCCGGTTTGAACTGGCATCTCGGAAGGGAAGGCAGATGACAGGCTGTCTGTGGGCAACTGTGGTTAGTTGGGCAGTGCTGGCACCAGGCCCTGGCTCAGGTAGGGGTGGGAGAACTGAGTCACGTTTTCCGCCCCAGTAGAAGGCTTTGTATGGGAGTTGGCACAGCTGGCTTTTTGCTCTGCTGCTCTGGAGATTTGGGGCCTGCCCCTCAGGGCCTGAGAGGCCAATCCTTGGAAACCACCTGAGTCTTCACTTCTGGTCCTTCCCAGTGTGACTGTGGGTGAGTCACTTCACTTCTCCAAGACTCAGTGTTCTCAACAGTGAAATGATGCTGCTGAGTCCGCCTCATCTGTAGACCTTCACGTTGGGAGGGCCAAAGGGGGGCATTATACAGAGACACTAACAGATGCTAACAGAGAAGTATCAAAAGGCCTCCCGGTTTGAAGTGGAGATGTTTTTAAAGAGCTGCCCTTTATGGAACACTTACTAAAGCTAGGCACTTGGTAAGCCTTTCACGTGGTTTATTGGTATAAATACAGCAACCGTCTAGACACATTCGATCATCTCTGTGTATAGACAAGGGATGAAGTGCCTTTTTAAGGGGCAGCGTTAGACTTAAACCGGGTGTGTCACAAACTCTTGCTCCTGGCTACTTTTCAAGAACTAGAAAGATAATAATATACTTCTGGAACCGATGCTTTAGGTGCTGTAAGGATTCTTGTGTTTGCTCATTTGGATCCTTCCTTCCCTTCATGGGAACAACCAGTACTCCCTGACTAATCCGTGAAGGACTGTTCCGTCTTAACTGGAATATTTATATTGTTTTGTAACACTAGAGAAAAGAAAAAACATGGATGTTCTCAGAAAGTAAACAGACAAAAACAAAACCAAACCAAAAACTCAATCCCAAATCAAAGAATGATAGCAACAGCAAAACAGGGATTAGTCCTGTGAATGTGGTATTTCTTTTTTCTATTTAAAAAAATGTTATGTACTGGCTTTTACTGGCTTCATATTAGATGATCTAATACATCCTCACACAGGAGAAAAACTCAATTCAGTTCAAGTTGGGGGTGGGGGGAACGACGGAGAGGGGAGGACGGGGAGATTGGTGTGCTCTCACTTCATGGCCATGAGTTGGGGGGCGTTCGGCACCCCTTTTGGGTGTGGGACATAACTACAAGAGGGACTTTACTTAATAGATTCAAATATTGTGACCTGTACCCTTACATTGACCTGCAATTAAAAAAAAAAGAAATAAAAAAATTATTTAACTTAATTTTTAAAAATTGATAAATAATAATTATACACATTTATGGCATACACAATGATGTTTGTACTTATTCTGTATAGAGATCAGATGAGGGCAATGACTGGTACATATCCATTACGCCTAAGATGGGATTTACATACTCTGTTTTGGGGGGATTCTGTGTGATTGGAGGTTTCAGAATCCTTTGATTTTCTCTCTTTTCTGCCTGCATGCTGAGTAATTGTGGAATGCAAGCACTTTGGAATTACAGTTGTCCAGTCACATCTAAATAATAACTATTCTTTTATGGAGTCATGCTACATAATTTTCTAACCACTTTTATTTCTATTGTCTCAGTTGCATTTTATGTGAGCCTTCTGAGGTCTGGAAAGCATTATATCTCTTGTCCAGAAGAGGAAATGGAGGCTCAGGGAGGTTGAGAGGCTGACATAGGGCCAAGCAACTGCTCCCCAGTGGAGTAGCATTCCAGAGACTTGCCAGGCCTAGCTGCTCCACTGGGGAAGGCCACCTGCCCTGATTTAGTGGTGTGTGAAGTTGAGAGTGGCAGCTACCACAACCATTGGCTGATGCTGTGTCCAGATACTTCTCTGTGAAACTTCACATACCTGCAAAATGGGTATTTATAGTCACTGAAGTTTTAAAGATGAGTAAATCAAGGCTTTGAGAGGTGGCACTTTGCCCAAGTTCACGCTGCTAGTTATAGATAGAGGCAGGACATGAACCCAGCTCTGCCTGACCTGAGAGCCCACATGTTTGTCCACTGTTCTCTGTGTGGTCACTGGTACAGGTTAAACGAGGGTTGGGGAGGGATCCTAGAGGATGTCTTGGTTCCAAAATCCACTGGGATTTTATCTGGTTCATTGGTGAGCTAGGGAGTGAGTCTGGCTGGTGACCTACATGCGGGTTTGATGGTCAAGATGGAGGGTAGGTCTAGAACCTATCATCAGGGAAGCCCTGTGTACTGAGGCAGATGAGAGGATGCTCTAAAAACAGGAGGCAAGGGCAGTCAGTTTGGGCAGGTAGGGGGTTTCTGCTGGCATGGGTGTCTTTCAGCTCGGTATTCAGGAGTTTATTTATTAAACCTCTCCTAAAACATTTATTGAGCCCACTGCAAGATGCATAATCATTATCTCCATTTTAGAGCTAAGGAAACGGAGGCCTGAACTATGTGGTGACTTGCCCAAGCTCACGCGGCTGGGAGTGGCAGAGCTGGGTCCACCACCAGTTCTCTCTCAGTACTGAGCTGTACCCCTGCTGCTTCTGCCTGCCCTCTGCCTGCCCTTTCATTAGCATAGGCTCATTTCTTTCTTGTGCCATCTTTCTAAGCTGATTTGTTCCCAGCTCCAGCTTCTGGGGAAGTCCATGCTGCATCAGGGCACGAGAAAACTCAATTCCCAGAGCCTCAAATGCTGCCCCTGTATGAGCTCCTGGGTGCCTCTGGGTCAGCAGGCTCCTGTCTTCTGGTCCTTGTTCCCTTGCCAGCACCTGTGTGACACGGGCAGGCCTTTCCCTAAGAAGGTTAGTGGCATAACGAGCCAATATCTGCACACCTCTGCACACCCATGTTCATTCTCAGCCTGCACTTGGAGGGCTCCACTGCTCTGCAGTGCCAGCCCCTTCCTGGGGGGTGGCAACATGGAACTCTGCCAGGTCTCTTTGCATGACCTCGGCCCCACACCTTTTCTCTTCTGGACCTCAGAGCTCCCACCTGCCAGTGGAAAGGATGCTTGGAGAGCTTCTAGGGGAGCCCCTGAGGCCTCTGTGGCTTCTGTGTCAAATTCTAAGATTTCATTTTGTCTTTTAAATTTTGATCTGTTAAAAGACTTTAATATTATAAAATATCCCTTCAAAACAACAGCAACTCTCTCAAACCCTTTTTTGGGAGGAGGCATGTTTTCTTATTACAGGGTGATCTGTGTCTGGGTATAATTGATTGTTCTCCTCCCTTCCACCCCCAAGAAACACGGAAGGTAAATTTAGCTTTGGGGTGATTACTCCTAATCCAGTACAGCGTCTCCCTGCCACGTCTCAAGCTGAGCCCTAATAAGCACATCAGGATGAAGACACACACGTTTTCCACCCAGGAGAAGTGTCTGTTTTTGTGCCCAACCTCGCTGGTTTCCCTCTTGTAGAATGCTCAGTTCTTGGGCTTGCTTTAGGGAAAAGGCCATTTCCCACCTGACGGCAGAGGTTTCTTTTTGAATTAACTTTGGACGCTTCAGCTCAGGGAATTAAAGAAAAATATGTTCCACTTGCTTTATTAAATGCTTTTTCTTTTTCTCTTTTAGCTCTTTCACAAACGTCCCTTAACACATGACTGCTCCACCCTCACCTCTGTGCTTAACCAGAAGCAGGGTTCTAAGATGGTAAATAGGACGTCAAATCTGGCTGCCAGGACAGCTGCATGGCCCAGTTTTTGGGTCCATTCTTGGCCACTTGTCCCTCTTGGCTGCCCAGAATTGCCCGGCCAGGATAAGGGTATCTTCCTCTGAAGCATCATACCCCAGCCACCCCTTGCCTGTGCCCACCTGAGCTCTGGAGGTAGGCAGAGGAGACTTAAAGACTACTTTTGTTTCATTTTGTTTTGTTTTCAGGGGGAGTCCCCTTAAAATAAATAAATTTGATTGAAAAAATTGCAGAATTGACCAAGAATGATCTGTCAAGACTGCACTGAAATTACTAACACGCTCCCTGTCTGCCCCCCAAGTCTGGAGCCACCGGCTCTTGCAGGGTATTGCAGATTAAAAAGAAATTTAGCTGTTTGGTCCTTAGGAAGCCACACAATAGATGGAAGCTTTGCTCAAGAAGACTCAGTTGTTCTGTTTTTAGCAGCTTAATATTACAATAAATGTTTATCATTCTTTGCAGTTTCTGGGGCCGGGAATTTGGGAGCCAGTTAGCCGGGGGTTTCAGAAGGAGTGTCCTCACTCATTAACAAAATGAGTTAGATTCACTAAGCAATATGATAGTATTGCTTGTCTTATCAGGGACAAACATGGTTACCAAAAATTATTAGGAAATATACGTTGAAAGCAATAAAGCATAAAAAATGATATGAGGTGAGTGTACCCGACCTGTCCTAAGAAGTGAAGCATTTCCAATACTGCGGGAACTCCTTGTATCTGTTCCCTGTTGTGTCTTCCTCTGGGCCACTTCTTCCCTGAATGAGGCCTTTGTCACTCCCAGTCATTTGTCTTTTTTTCCTGTCCTTGTTCCCTAAACAATACTGTATAACAACTATTCATGTGGCATTACCTTGCAAATGCTACATTCTAAGTAATCTAGAGATGATTTATTTTTATTTCAAAATATTAAGGCACACAAATGTTTTTGTTGCATGGACACCTTGTGTGACACTTGACTCAGGGCTCCTGGGGTGCCTGACACTTGACTCAGGGCTTCTGGGGTGCCTGCCACCAGAACAGTGTTCATTGTACCCAATAGATAGGGTTTTTTTTTGCAGTTTTTGGCCGGGGTTGGGGCCGGGTTTGACCCCGCCACCTCTGGTATATGGGGCCGGCACCCTGCTCCTTTTTTTTTTTTTTTTTTTTAATTTCATTGAATGGTAACTATGTACATTAATGCCCTTCTGGGGGGCACCCTACTCCTTGAGCCACAGGTGCCACCCCCCAATAGGTAGGTTTTCATCTCTCCCCCATTCGCTTTTCTTACACTTTTGTCACACCAGTATGTATGCGTCCCTAAGCATGTGCAGCTTTTAAAGTACATTACATTGTCATACTGCACGTATGATGTAATTTGCTTTTTTTTCACCCAACATGTTATATTACATGTGAATACCTTTGTTCATCCATTTTTTCACATTATAAAGTATTTCATTATGTGGAAATATGTTAATATGTTTATTCTTTTGTTGAAGGATGTTTGGGTTCTTTAATTTCTTTCCAATTAATTGCAGGAGCTCATTGTGCTCTAATTAGCAGGAAGTTCTCAAGCTCCCTCTCGAGGCGCCACCCTTCCAGCCACCGAGATGTCAAGGAACCTCACTGACCCTCTTAGGACTAAGGGATCCATTCTGCTCAAGAGTTACACCAGTCTGTGGCTGCCCTTGTTGCTGGATAGTGGCACTTGAGTGTCACTGCTCAAAGCTTGTTTCATATGGTCTTGGTGTCTTTATTCCCTGACATGGTAGCATCTCCAGAGGAACAGTTGAGTGTGGGACTATGAACCTAAGAACCAAATTGTGAGCATCCTGGAGTCTGAGCGTGGGGCACTGAAGCATTATACACCAGCTACCCCTTGCCTGTGCCCACCTGAGCTCTGGAGGTGGACAATGCTGGGGCCAGTCATTAAGATGCAGCTGCAGCAGGACACGGGGATAGAGACTCCCTGAGGTGTCCCACTAGCCTAGAGAACACTCATCCAGATAAATGAATCAATAACCAATCAGTAACTGATCCGAGCCTGCGAGGGTAGGATGCTATCGCTGAGGCCTTTGGCAACATTGCCTTTGGTGGGTCTGCAGGAGAAGCTGCATTTTTCTTTCTTTTTTTCCTTTTTATTACGTGAGATAGGGACTTGCTCTGTCACCCAAGCTGGAGTGCAGTGGCATCATCATAACTCAAAGTCCGGGCCTCTAGCAATCCTTCTGCCTCAGCTTCCTGAGTAACCGGGACTTACAGGTGTATGCCACCATACCCGTCTAATCATTTTTAATAGCATCCTCTTGGTGCCTGTATTTTACTTTCCTCATCCGCAAAGAATGTTACCCTATGTGATGAAGAAAACTGCCGTTCATTGTTGAGCTGGAGGTAACCTCCCCTAGGAGGGGCCTCTAGTCCCGCATGCCCTCCCTCCTCCCCCTGGGCAGTCATTTTTATCTGGCTTCTGGGAAGGCTGTCTGCTCAGCCCAGGCTTCTCCACTGGAAGACATGGTCAAGACACTCTTCTTGGAGTGAGAAGACCGGGGCTTTGGCCCCATTCCTTTCCATTCTAGCTCTGTGGTCTTTATGCCTCTCTGTCTCTTTGAGCTTCATGTTCTCCATCTGTAGACACAGGTGAAACCACCCCTTTCCCTTACAACCACTGTGAAGGTGTAAAGAGGCAATGAAGCTGAGAGTGTTGCAGAAGTTGGAGCGGGTAGGGTGAGGCTGAGGGTCTCGTTTTCTTTGGAGGCAGCACTTCTGCTGTTGGATGACTCTGCCCTTACAGACATCCGAGTTGGGCTGACTACAGGCAGACGTAGAAGTGCTGAAAAACTAGCATGAAATCTGTGCGAAAACTCTGGGCTTGGAGGAGGGCACACCTTGGCTTGCCATGTGGAGGGAACATGAGCCAGAGACAGGGACAGGAGTCTCAGCAGTGGACAGATATGGCTCCTGCTCTCTCCCCTCTTATGCTTTGCCTTGGGGCATCAGTGCCTGCCTGACACAGTGTGAGATGGAAGACTATGAGGGCACCTTGGAGTATCACTGCAGTTGAAACCGAGAATGAGCAATGAGAGCCAGTCATGGGCTGAAGGGTGTGTCCAATTCGTATGTTGACATCCTAACCACCGGAACCTCAAAATGTGACTATGTTTGAGATGGGATCTAATGAGATAATAACCGAGGTCATTAGGATGGGCCCTAATATAATACGACTGGTATTTGTATTAGAAGCGTAGATTCAAACACAGATGTGTACAGAGGGAAGATGTGAGGATGGAGACATCCACTATCTACAAGCCACAATAAGAGGCCTCAGAAAAAACTGGCGCTCTTGAAACCTTGATCATGAACTTCTAGCCTTCAGAATTGTGAGAAAATAAATAAATTTCTGCAGTTTACGCCATCCAGTCTGGCATTCCTAGCAAACTCATAATTGTGAAGATTAGAAAGAAGAGATAAAACTGTCATTATCTGCAAGTGCTATGATCGTTGACATAAAAAGTCAACTGAATCAGCAGACCCCCTTTTAAAGCTAATAGGATTTGGCAAGAGAGTTCTATACCTTTAAAGGCATAGAACCAACTATTAAAAACCAATAGTGTGTCTCAACACCAGCAAATACGCAGTGATCATAAAGCGTTGGAAAATAAAATACCATTCACAGTAACAATAGAGGCTATACGTACCTGGAAACTAGTTTATTAAGCAGTAAAGATATAGAATAAAGACAAGGACATAGACAAAGCATTTTCTTTTTCTATGGAAGAAAAATTTAAATGAAATTGAAGGACCTAAAAGGAGGCTCTGCGCCTGTGGCTCAATCAGCTAAGGCGCCAGCCACGTATACCTAAGGTGGCGGGTTCGAATCCCCAGCCCGGGCCCGCCAAAACAACAATGATGGCTGCAACCAAAAAATGGCCGGGCATTGTGGCGGGCGCCTGTGGTCCCAGCTACTTGGGAGGCGAGGCAGGAGACTCGCTTGAGCCCAGGAGTTGGAGGTTGCTATGAGTTGTGATGCCATGACACTCTACCTAGGGGGATAGCTTGAGGCTCTGTCTCAAAAAAAAAAAAAAAAAAAGGACCTAAAAGGAAGTTTTGAATAAATGGAGAGATATTCCCCGTTCGTGATAGAATAACAGAACATTATAAAGATGTCAATTGTCTTTGAATTAATTTATAAATTTGAGGTAACTGAATCGGAATTCCAGATGGATATATCGAGAAACTTGACAAACTTATTTTGAAATTAACATCAAGATTCACAAATTGCTGAGTCAACTTTTATTTATTCATTTATTTAAAAAATATTTTTTTTATCATTGGGGGTTCATTGAGGGTACAAGAAACTAGGTTACACTGATTGCATTTGTTAGGTAAAGTCCCTCTTATAATTGTGTCTTGCCCCCATGCTGAGTCAACTTTTAAAAGGAAGAAGGACTTTTCTCTTAGATAGTGAGATACATTCCAAAGGCAAGGTTACAGAGGAATTGTGTGGTTCTGATGGAAAGACAGACAAATAGACCAATGGGACAAGATAGAGAGCTCAGAGAGGTAGCACACATAGTGGGGAACTTGATAACACCATAAAAATAGCGTCAGATCAGCGTCATCCCACTGATCTGTGGATGGCTTTGAAAAACTGGGTGACTATATGTATCAGAGTGTAACTAGATACCTGCTTTATCCAACATATAAAAGTAGAGTCAAGATAAATGACAATGGCCAGGAGTGGTGGCTCATGCCTATAATCCTGGCACTCTGGGAGGCTGAGGTGGGATTGCTTCAGCTCAGGAATTCAAGACCAGCCTGAGCAAGATCGAGACCTCCATCTCTGCTAAAAATAGAAAAAACTAACCAGGCATCATGGCAGGTATCTCTAGTCCCAGCGACTGGGGAGGCTGAGGCAGGAGGATAGCTTGAGCCTAAGGGTTAGAGGTTGCTATGAGCCATGGCATTCTACTGAGGGTGACAAAATGAGACTCTATCTCAAAAGTAAAAGAGGTAAATGTCAAAGGTTAAATGTCTTCAAGCTGATAGAAGACGATGTGGGGAGCACTTTTATAACCTGGGGATAAGGAAGGCTTCTCAAGAAAGGCCTCTCAAATGCAAAGTGTAACATAAAAATTAATTTTAATAAAATAAATGACTTCTTAAAAAATTATTTCAGATTAATATGAGGATACATACGATCCTCAAGGTCAGAGTACCAAGAGGTGCATTTGTAAGGTAAAGTCCACAGTGTAGTTGTGACCTTTACCCAGGAAGTAAGCCATTTACCCGCACGTTGTACCTGTTTCAATAAAATATAAAAGTTGTTGATTTCTTTTTTGGCCAAGGTTGGGTTTGAACCCACCACCTCCAGCATATGGGCCGGCACCCTATTCCTTTGAGCCACAGGCGCCGCCCATAAAAGTTGTTGATTTCTGATCAATGGATTTAGATAATCATAACCCAGCTGGAGAGGGTTTTCAATTGGTGGCAATTTTGCCTTCCTTCCCCGAAGATATTCGGCAATGTCTGGGGATGTGATCAGGCAGGTGGATACTACTGGCATCTATTGAGTAGAGGCCAAGAATGTTGCTATCATGCTCCAGTTCATAAGACACTCCATAATGAAGAGTCATCTGTCCAGCTAGTAATAGTGCTGAGGTTAAGAAACCTTACTATAGGTGAATGCCAAATACAGATGCCACCTTTAAAACTGACACGGAACTCAAACCTAGTTGTACAAAAAAATCCTATAAACTGTTAAAGAGGCAGGGAACCCAAAAGAAAATTGGGCAAAGTATATGGATAATTAATTTACAGAAGAATGATTTATAAGTAGATGAAGAGATGCTCCAACTCATTCATAATTAAAGAAACACAAGTGAACACAACAGCGAATTGTTATTTTACACTCACCCGGCTGGCAAAAATGAGAAAGTTGGATAATGCTAAACTTTGCAGGAATGTGGGGAATCTCCTTAGATACCACTGGTGGGGGTACAGTGGTTTTGAGACCGTCAGGCAGAATTTACGCAAGATATTGTATGGGCATGGAAGGATCTAGCAATCTCCTGAGTGAGTCTCCCAGGTCCTGCTACACAGGTCCAAAAGGGGACATCTGCAAGCATCTTCATTGTAGTGCTTGAAGGACATTGGAAGTGCCTGGGATCCACCACTGGGGAATGGAAAAGTAAAATATGGTGTATAATAAAACACCACGCAGCCGCCAGAATCCACACGCTAGATACCTGTACACCAATGTGGATAGATCTTAATTGGAAGGATTCAGTGAAATAAGCACCATGCCTCACACACAGGTTAGCTTGGAGTCACGCCTGTGCACACAACACTTAGATACTATATTTAGAGCACGTGTGCTCATGTTTCAGCCAGAACATGCACATGCATGTTGTAAATGTACCTAAATTCATTCTACACCTTGCTTTGTTCACTCAGTGGTATATGAGTTAACATTTATTCAGATGTGTATGGAAGTAATTATTTTAAGGTGCCAAAAAATGAATCCATATTTTAAGAAAGGAAAAACTATATCAAAATTGTAGTAAAGTCATGTTTGACTTCTGCAGTTGCAAGAGGTGCTCTTGCAGTATGACTTGTATTCCTCTTTTTTATTTGGTATATATTGAGTATCAGAATTTTAATATCATCTTTTCCCTTAAAATGTGTTTACCTTTTTTTGGCACCCATTGTGTATACATGTATATATAATGTAGGGACATGGGGAAGGTGATAATAAACCTAATTTAAGAAAGCTAAAAGAGGGGAGAGGCAGTGTATGAGTCTGCTTGTGCTGCCGTCACCAAATACCACAGGCTGAGTGGCCTGAACAGCGGAGATGTCTTTTCTCACAGTCCTGGAGCTTACAAGTCCAAGGTTGGGGTATTGGCAGGTTTGATTTCTCCTGGGACCTCTGTCCTTGGTTTATAGATAGCTACCTTCCTCCCGTGTCCTCATATGGCCTTTTTTCTTGTGGTTCCCTGGTGTCTTTCCCTCTTTCTTTAAAGGACTCTAGTCCCACTAGCTTTGGGCTCATTTAATATTAATTACCTCCTTGGAGCCACTTTGGGAATCAAGGCAAGGACAAAAGTCAGTTCACACAGGCGGATGGATCTTGACGACTGAGGGGCCCCTGGGTCGCTTGTTATGCCTGTTTCTGGATCCGAGCGCTGGTTACACAGATGTGTTTAGCTGGTAACATTTCATCATATGGTTAAGATGTAGATTGTAGAGACTTTCCTGCAGGTATGTTGTCCCTCAATGGAAGTCTTAAAAGATTGAATTTTTTTTTTTTTTTGCAGTTTTTGGCTGGGGCCAGGTTTGAACCTGCCAACTCTGGTATATGGGACCCACGCCCTACTCCTTTGAGCCACCAGTGCTGCCCCAAAAGGCTGAATTTTAGCCACCACTTTTGCTGCATTTCCTGTAGTATTACTTTACTAGGACTGCCAGAATGCAATACCAGAGAATGGCTTAACCGACAGAAATTTAGTTTACAGTTCTGGAGGCGAGAAGTCTGAGATCAAGATGGCCTCTCTCTCTGGCTTGTAGATGGCTGCGTTCTCTCTGTGTCTTCACGGGGTCTCCTGCCTTTATGTGTCTGTGTCCAAATTTCCTCTTATTAGAAGGACACCCGTCACATTGGATTAGGGCCCACCATGATGACATCATTTTAACATACTTACCTCTTTAAAGACTCTCCTCTCCAAATAAAGTCATATTCAAATGGATTAGGAGTATTAGGACTTCAATGTTTGACTTTTTTAGGGGGACACAATTCAGCCTAGAACAGGTATATTACATTAATGGATTATCCTAAGGCACATCTGTGTAGTACTATTACCTGGTCACGGGTATTGTACACATTGCTAAATTCGAATTGTTGGCATTTATGTAAGATTAAAACAATTCTCTGGCCATATTTACATTTGTCTGACATTTTATTTTATGACACTATCCCGGTTAGGTCAAGGTTATAAAAACTTTATAAAATGAGATAGGTAATTTTTGCTCTTTGTTCTATTCTGCAAAACAACTGCTGAAACCTCATTTTATGTGTGCCTTGGAGGCTTGGTGAGACTGAACAGTAAAACTCTATTACCTCAAACAAAAAAGTAACTCAAAGGCAGAAAATGGGAGGGGAGTGTTCGTAAAGGGGGTTGATGAACAGCATTGAGAGTATAATTTCTGTATGCAAGAGCCAATTCCCACCTCTGCAGAACACACAGAGGAGCAAACAGAACAATTCTGATCAAGTCACTCCCCTGCTCTAACTCTTAGTGGCTCCCTACGGCCATCTGCAAAAGAGCCCACTCTTTCGCCTGGTCTTCCAGGCTCTTAGTACTCTGACCTTGCCAGCATCTCCTGCCTTCCTCTCTTCACCTGGAGTGGGATTCAAGGTGTGCTTTTATCTCACTCGTGCTCTTTTGCTTGGAACACCACCTGGACACCATTCCCTCCCTTGGTGAACTCCTCCTCTTCCTCAGTTCAGCCCAGGTAGCACCTTCTCCAGGAAGAGAAGCACCTCCCCCAGGCCTCTCTTTCCCATCCCACTTTGGGCCAAATTAAATACCCCTCCTCCTGGCTCTCCCAACCTCAGGCCTTCCCACCTTGTGGCTCTCGTTTCCTTGAGCCCTTCCAGTCAGAATCTGCAGGAAGAAGGGCAGTCTAACTCAGTGGGTGAGACCTGCAGCTTTGCATCATGGAAACAGCCTTCCCCTAATTAAACATTCAAAGAAATGGGAGTCAGCATTTGCTTTGATGGCAAAACTCTTTTTGAGAAGATGATGGCTCTCAAAATTACAAGAGTTAAGCACTGTACAGATTTTCTTATTTTGGAGTGAGATGGATTGGGGTGTGTCCATTTCTCTTTTTCTTAGAGAGACAACTTCTTCCCTTGCTGGTACTCCTGGGCTGGCTGAGAGGGGCTTGCTCACTGTTAAGGGAGGGTGTAATGCCTCTGACTTCGGTATCTAGCACTTCCCCTCCTTCCTTTAATCCTTGAACAGCCCTCCTTGAAAGGATATCTGGCTTTTCTTTGAGTCCCAGGGGCATTCACTCCTTTGGAGGGAGACCCACAGTGTCCTGGGGACCTTAGAGAATAGCGTTCCCTCCCACACTGTATACCAGGGAAACCGAGACCCAGAGCGGGAAGGGCTCATCCAAGTTCACTTCTAGTAGGGGCAGAGGCAGGTATAGGAGTAGAGCTCTTGCTGCCAGGTGGAGACTATTCTGGCTGTGGGTGTTCTAGGCCCGGTGTGATGCCATGCCTCCCTTTGGAACCAGGGAAAAGGGATGCAGCCTTTAGGGAGTGGTTAGCAGGCTGGGTTGCATTGTCAAAAAGCACAGCTCTGCTAGCCACAGGATTTGAATACCCGGCAGGAGTGGCCTTTATGAGTCATGAAACCACAAGGGCCCCATCTCTTATGTTTTTCTTGGAATTGGGTGCGTGGGTGTGAGCGCCCTCGGATGAAGACCTCTGCAGGGTTGCATCCTGAGAGGAGGGTGACAGCTGACCTGAGCAGAGTGCTTTGCAGTTTACAAAGCACTTTCACATGCCTCGACCCATTTCCACCCTACCACAGCCCCATGAACTAGGGATTATTATTCCCAGTCAAGAGCCAAAGGGATGGTGGGGGGGCTTGTCCAAGGCCAACACTTGCAGGTAGTTAAACTGGGGTTCGAAATCTGATCTTCCTGCTCACAGGTGGAGAAAAGAACATTCACCTGGCAACTCCCACTGCCAGGCCTTTGACATTGGTCATCTTGGTATAGGAAGAAAGTTGAGACCCAGGTAAGTGGGATGTGTTGCCCTGAAGGTCTTGAACCTATGTGGATCTGCTTTCAACACCATGTGTGAACTCACTAGGAGCCAGACCCAGGTGGATCTGCTTCCAACACCATGTGTGAACTCACTAGGAGTCAGACCCAGGTGGATCTGCTTCCAACACCATGTGTGAACTCACTAGGAGTCAGACCCAGGTGGATCTGCTTCCAACACCATGTGTGAACTCACTAGGAGTCAGACCCAGTTGGATCTGCTTCCTATACCATGTGTAAACTCACTAGGAGTCAGACCCAGGTGGATCTGCTTCCTACACCATGTGTGAACTCACTGGAGCCAGACCCAGGTGGATCTGCTTCCTATACCAGGTGTGAACTCACTAAGAGCCAGACCCAGGTGGATCTGCTTCCTACACCATGTGTGAACTCACTGGAGCCAGACCCAGGTGGATCTGCTTCCTACACCATGTGTGAACTCACTGGAGCCAGACCCAGGTGGATCTGCTTCCTATACCAGGTGTGAACTCACTAAGAGCCAGACCCAGATGGATCTGCTTCCTATACCATGTGTGAACTCACTAGGGGTCAGACCCATGTGGATCTGCTTCCTACACCATGTGTGAACTCACTGGAGCCAGACCCAGGTGGATCTGCTTCCTATACCAGGTGTGAACTCACTAAGAGCCAGACCCATGTGGATCTGCTTCCTGTACCATGTGTGAACTCACTAGGAGTCAGACCTAGATGGATCTGCTTCCTATACCATGTGTGAACTCACTAGGAGTCAGACCTAGATGGATCTGCTTCCTACACCATGTGTGAACTCACTGGAGCCAGACCCAGGTGGATCTGCTTCCTACACCATGTGTGAACTCACTAGGAGCCAGACCCAGGTGGATCTGCTTCCTATACTATATGTGAACTCACTAGGAGTCAGACCCAGATGGATCTGCTTCCTATACCAGGTGTGAACTCACTAAGAGCCAGACCCATGTGGATCTGCTTCCTACACCATGTGTGAACTCACTAGGAGCAGGCCTCTCAGAGGGACATGGTGATGGGTAAGGAGCTTTGGCTTCTGCCTTGTCTAGGTGGTCTCCAACCCAGAGAGCCACCACCTTCATCATCATCCTTACTCTGGATAGCACTTATTGGGTGCCTATGATATGCCAAGCACTACACTCTATGGTTATTATACACGTGGGTTTCTGGGCTGAATTGTGTGGTCCTACCCCAATTTCCACCAAATTCTTATGCTGAAGTCTTAATCCCCAGTATTTTAGAATGTGACTATATTTGGAGATACAGTCTTAAACGAGGTGGTTAAGTTAAAATGAAGTCATTAGGGTGAGACCTTACACAATATAACTGGTAGAGGAAATTTGGACTCAGACTCACACAGAGGGGCGACCCTGGGAGGACACAGAGAGAAGGTGGCCATTGACAAGCCAAGGAGAGAGGCCTCAGAAACCGACCTTACTGCCTCCAGAATTGCAAAGAAACAAATCTACTTAAGCCACTTGTGCTTTATTATGGAGGCTCTAGCAGATGAATACGCCTCATCTCACTTAGTTCTCCCTGGGTGAGCCAAGGCAGGAGGAGAGGGGAACTGACTTCATGAGGCAGTCTGAGAGAGACCTGCTGACAGCCTGAGTGGTGCAAACAGGTAGCAGTTACCTGGGGAGATCACTGTGATTGGGGCTGGTGACCCTCAGCTCTGCCAGCCCACCGAGTTGGGCCCCACCTCTGCTGGGTATATACTCAGGGCTGTGTGCTAAGTGACTTCTTAGGTAAGCAGTATTGCCACCCCCTGTGCAGATTGGGATGTGGAGGTTCAGGAAGCTTCCCTGACTCTGTTAGGGCCACCTTGCTCGTAGGGACGAGGGGAGGAAAGTGGATCCAGCTTTGCCTGGCTCCAGAACTCAGAGTCATGCCCAGCAATCCAGGCAAAATGGTATCTGTGTTTATAAACCTGATGCCAAGGAATCCATTTCTAATTAGCATGCACCTCCTATATGGTCTAGACTGCTCTGGGTGTTGGGAGGACGTTCCCAGGAGCCATGCTTGCCAGGAGGTCACTTGGTGGCACTGGAATTGGAGAAAGGAGAGTGAGGAAGTGTGTGTGTGTGTTTTCTGCTCTTAAACCTGTAAGGCATAGTGCTGTGGTTAGGAGACACGCCCTGTGGCACGTGGAGCCAGCCTGAATAGGTTTAAATCTCAGCTCTGTCACTTGCCAGCATGTCACTGTGAACAAACTGCTTAATGTTTTGGTGACTCTGTCTCCTCATCCAGAAAGCACAAACCATTTGGGTCACAGAGCCCCTCCTAGGACATAGGGGCTCAGGCTCCCACTCTGGCTCGCCCCTCGAGGTGCCTGCTGTGCTGAGAGGGGGCAGTCTTGTCTCCGGCAGCCTTGGCTGGGTGGGCCACACCTCCTCCTTGTCCTGTTTTCTAGACACCAGAGCCAACTGGCCGGGTTTGTGCTCTACTTTTCTCCAGACAGAACCTGATCCAGTGAGTCCTGATTATCCTCCCTGGGGTTTTGGAAACCAGGCTCTACACTCACATGTTCTCCCAGCCCACAGATGGCTCAGCCCTTCCTCTGTGGGTGGATGTTATGAGAACCTTCCACCCTCTCTCTTGGTTCTAGGCCTTTGTATATATATCTGCATTTCTCTTTGCTTGGAAACTTCTTCCTCTGCCTCTTTGTATGACCAAATTTTACTCCCTCTTCAGTATCAGCTTGAATGCCACCTTCTCTGAGTTGCCCTCCTTGACTTCCAGCCTGGTTTCTGGGCTCCCACAGATCCCACTGGAGAGATGGCCACGAAATTGCAGTGGCTCCCTCAGGAGGTGGTCTCTCCCCACGTTCCCTCTCCTCCTGCCCCCATTAGGGTGTTAGCTCTCTGAGGGCAGGAAGGTGTCCCTGTTGTCCACAGTGGAATCTACAGTGAGGTGTGCAGGAATGTGCCGAGGCTGTGATGCAAGTGGGGCCTGAGTGGGGTGTAGGAGTCCAGCTCTCACGGCTCCCAGGAGAGCTGCTCTGCCCCTCCTCCCTCCCTTCACAGGCATGCAGGGCACCCGGCCAGAGCTCTGTTTCCAGCAGGGAAGAGAAAGACACACACCCTCCATCTTGCTGGGTTTCCTCACATGCCAGCACCCCCTAGTAGCTTCCTGTTAATCACCCCAAGGTGCCCCCACGTTTCCTGAGCCTGGAGCGGTCTTCTCCCTGCCCTGTGCATGGCTGGCTCCTCAGTTTCACGTTCTCCCTCCAGGGGAAGCTGATCCACATCTCCCTTCTGTGTCTTCCCCCATGGCCAGGGCTGCGGTTTTTTGCTTCCTCAGCATACTGCCACATCGCAACCTGCTGGCTGTGGCTTTAAACCTCACAAGGGCAGTGTCTACACGGGTTCTGAGCTCAAAAAATACCCGAATGAATGAAAAAGCCTGCTTCTAATGGCTGAAAGACTGTTTGACAAAGGATCACACAAAAAAGTAAATAAAGGCCAACTGTTGTAACTGCTGGGAGGAGAGTTGACAGGGCACACGTGCGCTGACCTTCGTGAGAGCCTTGTACTGAGGCCCCCTGTGACACTGTGGGGGAGTGACTGGGTCACTCTGCAGAGAAGCATGGTGACACCCCAGAGTGAGGTGGGCCTCCCTGCCCTGGCTCTATAGCTCTGGGCACTTTTCCTGTAGCACTTATTGCAAGATACATACTTGTTCATACGTGTTTGAATAGTTTTATTTATTTATTTTTCATTTTTTTTTTTTTTGAGACAGCGTCTCACTTTGCTGCCCTTGGTAGAATGCTGTGGCGTCATAGTTCACAGCAACCTCCAACTATTGGACTCAAGCAATTCTCTTGCTACAGCCTCCCAAGTAGCTGGGACTATAAGGTCCTGCCACAATGCCTGGCTATTTTTTCTTTTCTTTCTTTTTTTTTTTTAAAGAGAGGAGGTCTTGCTGTGGCTCAGGCGGGTCTCGAACCTGTGAACTTGGGCAATCAACCAGCCTCAGCCTCCCAGAGTGTTAGGATTATAGGCATGAGCCAGCATGCCTGGCTAATAGTTTTATTTTTTTTATGGAAAATGCATATGACATAAAATTTACAATCAGTGACATTTACTACGTTTACAGTGGTGCTGTCCGGTTACTATCACTGTTTATATAGTTCTAGGATGTAGGATGTTTGCTCAGATGGAAACTGTGTATGCTTTAAATCATAGCTCTCTGCTCTCCATCCCTAGCAACCAGGAATCACCTTTTTGTATCTATGACTTGCTTTTTTATGGATGTTTCATATAAGTGGATGAAATGGTTTGTTTGTTTTGAGACAGAGTCTTACTCTGTTGCCTTGGGTAGAGTACTCTGGCATCATAGCTCACAGCAACCTCAAACTCCTGAGTTTGAGCAATCCTTTTGCCTCAGCCTCCTGGGTAGCTGGGACTGCAGGTGCCCACAACAATGCCTGGCTAGTTTTTCTATTTTTAGTAGAGACGGGGGTCTCATTTTTGCTCAGGCTGGTCTGGAACTGCTGAGCTTCAGCGATGCACACCTTGGCCTCCCAGAGCTCTGGATTACAGGTGTGAGCCACCACTCCCTCTGGCCTCTGAAAGCAGGTTTTAAAAATATACTATGTATATATTTTCCTCCTTGTCACCTGCTCCAGGGTAAGAATTGTGTCTCTGTGGCTTACTTTGAGGCTGGCACATGCATGATGGAAGGACATTTCTTACACATTTGTAGGCTCGCTAGAAGGGCATGTGACTTGTGGGATCACAGGAGTCAGAGTGCTCAGGTTCTGGACTGCCTTCTGTTGGATTAAGTATTTGGGTAGTTACCGAACACCTTGAATCATCAATTCCCTCAATAATGAAATGGGCATAGTGGAAATGCCCGCCTCCTTCTGGTGACATGACAGCCGACACCTTACCTGCATGAGTGCCTGCTGCAGCACCTGGCCCAGAGCAGGTTTACGTGAATTCTGGCGATTGTCACCTATTATTTTCCCTATGTTTTTCAACCCCATGTTCTAGGCTGGGCAATGTGCAAGTCCATACTTGGCAAATGTATTTTAGTTTGGATGATGCCTAAAAGAACTTAAAAATAAGGCAGGTGGGCATTCAGGTTAAAAATGCAGGGTTCAGCGGGATAAAGAAGAGGCCTGTGACCTCTGAGGAGCTCCCGACACTGGAATTTTGTTCTGCTCACTTTATGGGTCCCTGTGGGCCAGCTGTGGCTCTGCTTCATGGATTTTAATTCTGGGATCAAAAAGGAGGAAGCAGCCTTCATCTGGGCTGTGCTATTTCTGTGGCAGAAGGAGGCAAGGTATAGCTTTAAAGCTCCCGCCCCCACGTCGCACACATCATTGCTGCTCATATCCTGAGCCCACACCAATCATAGCCAAGCCTGATGTGGAAGGCAGGGGAACAGCAAGGGCCTCTTCCAGGAAGTGCAGGAAATGATTGGGAAAAATTATGAGCCAGCCACTCTCTGGTCTTAGAACTTTAGTTACTTTTTGGGCAGGGCCTGATGCATCCCTTAAGGTCACACACTTAAATTCCCCACCTGAAAGTTGGAACCATCACACCAAGAGTTTTGGGAGAGCTGTCAACAAGCAGTAGTATCATGTGGTCTGTAAGAGTCTTCTGCACTGAAGCTTTGGTCCCCAGAAGGAAAGCTTCGAACATCTCTTCATGGTAGTGTTATTTATGGTAATGAAAACTGGAAACAATCTAAATAACCAGCAAAAGGGGAATGGCAAATGAATAGTGGTTTTATTCATGCAATGGCATTATATATGCCATTAAAATAAACAATAGCTACATATTAAATTAGAGGAATCTCTAAAATATAAGGGTGAGTAGAAAAAGAAGATTTGGCATGACAATATAAAAATATGAAGTGTTGGAAACAGCCTGACAGTTCCTGAAAATGTTAAATACAGAGTTACCATATCACCCATCAATTTCACTCCTAGGCACATATACATCCAAGAGAATGGAAGCGTAGGTCCACACAAAAACTTGCACATGGATATTCATAGGAGTATTATTCATAATAGCTGAAAAGTAGAAGCAACCTAGGTGTCCATCAAAAGCGGGTAAAGAAAATGTGGTACGTATGTATCATGGAGTACTACTTGGCAATAAGAAAGAATGACATAATATCCTTTGCATCTCCTTGGATGGAACCAGGGGCCATTGGCCTAAGCAAAATAACTGATGAGCAGAAAAATAAATGCTGCATGTTCTCACTTACAAACTTTGGCTCCACAAGGGCACATGGAGTGGTATAATGGACATTGGAGACTCGCAAGGGGGTGAGGGGTGAGGGATGAAGGGTGAGAAAGTACCTATGAGGTAGAGTATCCATTACTCAGATGATGGATACACCAAAAAAAGACAATAAATGTTCCCTTACTAACCCAGATTTAATCAATGTAGGCATTTTGCTACTTTTTAATTTTTTTTTGGACAGAGCCTCAAGCTATCCCCCTAGGTAGAGTGCTGTGGCATCACAGCTCACAGCAATGTCCAACTCCTGGGCTCAAGCGAGTCTTCTGCCTCAGCCTTCCAAGTAGCTGGGACCACAGGTGCCCGCCACAATGCCCGGCTATTTTTTGGTTGTAGCCGTCATTGTTGTTTGGTGGGTCTGGGCTGGTTTCGAACCTGCCACCTTAGATGTATGTGGCTGGCACCTTAGTCACTTGAGCCACAGGCGCTGAGCCCATTTTGCTACTTCTGACAGATACCACTGCCATAAAATACATACATGTAACAAAATTCAGCTTGTACCCCCTAAGTCTATTTTTTAAAAAGGAAAAGATATGTCCATCAACAGGTGAATGGAAGAACAAAATATAGTATATCCATGAAATGGAATATTATTTGGCCACAAAAAAGGAATGAAGTGCTTGATACATCCCACATCATGGGTGGACCTTGAAACCTCTATGGTTAAGTGAAAGAATTCAGTTGCAAAAGTTGCCTGTCGCATGATTCCACTTGTTTAAAATGTCCATTGTGGGCCATTCTTATAGGGACAGATGTCAGATTTGTGTCTCCCAGGGGCTGGGGAGGGAGGAGAATGGAGAGGGGGACTGCTTACAGGGTATGGAGTTTCCTTCTGAAGTGATGAGAGTGTTCTGGAATTAGATAGTGGCAATGTTTGGACAACTTTGTGGATGTGATAAATGCCACTGAATAGTGTACTTAAAGATAGTTAGAAGGAGAGATTTTGTGATGTGTGTTTTACCATAATAGGGAAAAATAGGCAGAACACCATATATATGTATATAGTGTGCCCTGAAGGGCATTTTGTCAAAAGTAGCAAAATGCCCACATTGATTAAATCTGGGTTAGTATGGGAGCATTTATTGTCTGATTTTCTGTACTTTTCTGAATGTCTGAACTATATCATACTTAAAAGAGCAACTTTGAAAACTCTGTTTCTGGGTGGCTGAAAGCATGCACCTGTCTCCTGCCCCACTGTACACTAGGAGCAGGTGACTTGGGGAACAAGGAACATTAGATTCATTGTGTTCTTGCCTGGCTGCATCCATTATTTTAGATTCTATTGAAATTAATGGTGCAGGAAGCTCATTTTTTTCCATCTAGACCTGGAACTTAACTCTGATCAATGAATTCTATCTTCCGGAGGCATGGTGATGGGTTGGGGGTTTTCATTTCAGATAATTGCTTTTCCGCTTTGTTTGGTGAAAGACAGAGTTTTCCTTTCAGGGCCAAACTATTCAAAGATAAGGCAGTAAACTTGTTTTCTCAGTTTGCGCTTTTTAAAATGAGTTATTCCATCATCATTATAAGCAATTCTCCAATCTATAGAGCCTCTCAGAAATGATGAAGTGGGAGAGGGAGGAAGTGCGGGTGCTAATTTTAGATGTTACTGATTATGTCGCTTGAACAAACAAATTCTGAGAGTGTCTCTGGGGACACAAGTTAGGAGATAGTGGGGGTGGTTTTTCCTCAGTGAGATTTAACAGCTTTCTGGGGCCTGTACTTTTTGTTTGTAAAGCCAATCCATTGCCTTTGTTGTTTCAGAAGTACCTATGCAATGAAGTTAATAATTTAAACAAGATTTAGCTAAACTTATATATCCAGCAACAAGCATAGTGCCAGTGGGGTCACCTTTCCTGAAGATCCCTTCAAGGTCATATTGTCCAACAAACTCATTTTATAGATGAGAAAACGGAGGCTCAGTTTGGCAATTAGATTTTCCCAGGATCCCAAAGTCGGCTTTCTAGTTTAAGGTCAAGTATCTATATGGTGTACTCAACTAAACTCACCAATCTTACATTCAAATGTCTTTCATCTCTTTCTAAAAACCAAACTTGCCTTTTCTAAACCTGGCTTGACTCCCTGTTCTGCCTGAGAGCCCATTTAATTTTCAACCAGTCATTTTTCTTGAACGAATGTCAATTTCCTCCCCTATAAATTGGGCTAAGAGTCCCCAAAACTAAGGGTTGTGGTCAGACAGCAGATAATCTTTGTATTTGAGAAACTTGGATTTAAAAGGGCCCAGCAGGTAGTGACTGGAAGCAAGCATGAGTTCTGAGCGCAACACAGGGTCAGTCTTTATCTATCACATGTTACTGGCTGGCTTCTCTGAGGCCCTGACTATGTGCCACACACTGTGTTCACTGCAGTTTGTGGATTTTATTCTTTAATACTCAAGGTGCTAGGTGATAGGTGCTATCATTCTCATTTCAAAGATAGGGGAACTAAAGCACAAATAGTCTGAGTAACTTGCTAAGGTCACACAGCCACTGAAGAGACATCAGAATTTGCATATAAGTCTTCTGGCTCCAGTGTTCTTGCATGTAACCGTGAGGTTGTTGTTCCTTTCTGCTTTTGTGTCCCAGGAGACATTTACAGATCAGTTCCATGTCTTTAGCAGATGAGCCCCAGAACCTTTTTTCCTTCTGGAAATCTTTGGAGTATCTTCCTTTGTGAGGGAAACTTGGAAAAAGATGCAGGAGAAAGTAACACCTACATGATGTCCTATAGGTCTCAAGTTCCCTTCCTTGCCAGGGATAATTTTGTTTCTCAATTCCCGAATGTTAACCAAATGACCTTAAAAAAACAAACAAATTAAAAAAAAAAACAACTTGTTCCAGTACCATACTGTTTTAGTTACTGTGGCTTTGTGATATACTTTCAAGTCCAGAAGTTTGAAACCTCCAGCTTTGTTTTTCTTCTCAAGATTACTTTATCTATTCAAGATTCTTTTATGGTTTCATTGTTTTTTTCTATTTTTGTAAAACATGCCATTGAGATTTTAATAGGGATAGTGTTCACTCTGTAGGCCACTTTGTGTAGTACGGACATTTTTAACAATATTGTTAATATTGTTGATGTTCCAATCCATAAACATGGAGTATCATTCCATCTATTTGTGTACAGAGACATATAGACCAATGGAACATAGTAGTCCAGCAATAAACCCACAGACATACACCTGATGTTCAAGAAGTGCACTGAGAATATATAATGGATAAAGGATAGTCTCTTCAACAAATGGCGTTGGGGAAACTGGGTGTCAGTATGCAAAAGAAAGAAATTGGGCCCTTATACTTATCTAATGCCATACACAAAAATCAACTCAAGATGGATTAAAGTCTTAAATGTCAGACCAGAGACTGTGAGACTCCTAAAAGAAAACATAGGAGAAAAGCCTCTTAACATTGGTCTTGGCAATGATATCTTGGATGGTATAAAAAATTCAGGCAACAAAGGCAAAAATAGACAAGTAGGACTACATCAAACTTAGAAGGTTCTGCACAGCAAAGGAAACAACAGCATGAAAAGGCAATCTAAGAAATGGGAGAAAATTTTTGCCAGCCTTATATATGAGAGAGGAAGTGGTTAATATACAAAATATATAAGGTGCTCCTACAACTCAATGCCAAAAAGCCAAAATAACTTTTTTTAAAAGGAAATTGAATAGATACTTCTCCAAAGAAGATATATACAAATGACCAACAGATAATAGGAAAATGTGCTCAAATTGCAAATCAAAAGCATGATCGGATATCACTTCATACCTATGAGGATGGCTATTATTAAAAATCTGAAAGAGGATGGTACCTGTGCCTCAAGGAGTAGGGCGCTGGCCCCAAATACCGGGGATGGAGGGTTTGAGACTGGCCCTGGCCAAAACTGCAAATGAATTAATTAATTGAAACCTGAAGATAAGTGTTGGTGAGGATGTAGAAAAATTGGAACCCTTGTCCACTGCTAGTGAAAATGTAAAATGATGCAACAATTATGGAAAACAGTAAGCTCCTCAGAAAATTGAAAATGGGAGTACCATATGATTTAGGAATTTTACTTCTGGGTGTATAGTCATAAGCATAGAAAACAGGATCTTGAGAAAATATCTGTATGCCCATGTTATTGCGGCATTATGCATAATAATCAAAAGGCAGAAGAACGCTAAATGCCCATCAGGAAATGAATGGATAAAGAAAATGTGGACTATGCACACAGCGGATTGTCTTTAAGCCATAAAAAAGGAAAGTCCTGCCACATGCAGCAATATGGATGAACTGAAAATAAGCCAGTCACAGAAAAACAAATATTGTATGAGGTTTCTGAAATAGTCATATTCATAAAAGCAAAGAGTAGGAGTTGGTTGCCAGAAGCTGGGTCGGGGGCAGAGTGGGGAGTTGTTTTCAATGGGTATCAAGTTTCAGTTTTGCAAAGTGAATAAATTCTAGCCATCTGCCATGCAACACAGTGCCTATAGAGTAACAATAGATTGTATTGGACCTTCAAAAATTTATTGAGAGGGTGGATTTCATGATAAGTGTTCTTACTATAGTAAAAAAAAGTTTGTGTTGAAGGATAAAAATTACAGGTAGACAAGGAGGAATAAGTTCTAGTGTTCTATACCTCCAGTCCCCAACCTCTGAACCAGGGACTGGGACTGGTCTGTGGTATGTTAGGAACCGGGCTGCTCAGCAGGTGAGCAGTGGGCCGGTGAGCAAAGAAGCTTCATCTGTATTTACAGCTGCTCCCCATCACTACGTCACTGACTAAGCCCCCCCTCCTGTCAAAGAAGTGGTGGCCTCAGAGTCTCATGGACGTGCAAACCCTACTGTAGACTGCACATGCAAAGGACCTAGATGGTGTGCTCCTTATAAGCATCTAATTCCTAATGATCTGAGGTGGAGCTGAGGCTGTGGTGCTAGCAGTGGGGAGCTGCTGCAAACACAGGATAGAACCATCTAGTTGCAGGAAACAAGCTCAGGCCTCCCACCGATTCTGTATTATGTGAATTGTATAATTATTTCATTATATATTACAGTATAAGAATAATAGAAATAAAGTGCACAATAAATGTACTGCACTTGAATCATTCCAAAATCATGTCCTCTTCCCCAGTCTGTGGAAAAATTTTCTTCCATGGGGTGGCACCTGTGGCTCAAGGAGTAGTGCACCGGCCCCATATACTGGAGGTGGTGGGTTCAACCCTGGCCTGGGCCAAAAATTGCAAAATTTTTCTTCCATAAAATTGGTCCTTGGTGCTGAAAGTTAGGGACCACTGTTCTATACCCCTGTAGGATGACTATTATTAACCATAATATGTTATATAGTTTCAAATAGCTAGAAGGAGGGCGGTGAATATTCCCAACACAAAGAAATGGTAGGCTGGGCCTGGTGGCTCACTCCTGTAACCCTAACACTAGGGAGGCCGAGGCGGAGGCATTGCCTGAGCTCACAGGTTTGAGACCAGCCTGAGTCAGAGTGAGACTCTGTCTCTAAAAACAGCCAGGCACTTGTCTTCTAAAATATGTATAAATATTAATTCTATGTTTTGTGAATTCAAAGACATACCATCTGTACATTTTACCTTTTTAAACAAGTAGCTGGGTAAAAAACTTTTTTTTTGTTTTTGAAGAGAGGACATACTCAAGAGATTGTAAAACCTTAACAATAAATACCTTTTTTTTTTTTTTTTTGAGGCAGAGTCTCACTTCGTTGCCCTTGGTAGAGTGCTGTGGCATCACAGCTCACAGCAACCTCTGATTCCTGGGCTTAGGCGATTCTCTTGCCTCAGCCTCCCGAGTAGCTGGGACTACAGGCACCTGCCATAACAACTGGCTATTTTTTTGTTGCAGTTTGGTAGGGGTGGGGTTTGAACCTGCCACTCTCGGTATATGGGGCCAACATCCTATTCACTAAGCCACAGATGCTGCCTAATAAATACTTTTTATTAAAAACAAATAAACAAAAAGCAGCTGGGCATTGTGTTGGGTGCCTGTAGTCCCAGCTACTTGGGAGGCTGAGGCAAGAGAATCACTTGAGCTCAAGAATTTGAGGTTTCTGTGAGCTGTGACGCCACAGCACTCTACCCAGGGTGATAAAGTGAGACTCTGTCTCAAAAAAGAAAACAAAAAAACCAAAGAAATGATAAATGTCAGAGATGATGGATATGCTAATTTGATCACCATACATTATATGTATGGAGACATCACTCTCTTTCCCATCATTATGTACAATTAAATACGGACACCGATATATATAATACATATGAACAACTACTATATGTCTATTAACAAAATAAAATAAAATCAAAATAAGAGTTAGTGGCATTTCACTTTTTTGGGATGAGGAAGACTGAAGAGGGAGAGCGTGTATTTTGAAAGACTGTTTTGAGAGCTGACCCAAGATGAATGCAGCTTTCTTGGCATCATCTGCTTACGGCTTAGCTATTTGCCCATCAAGACCTCCGGCATTGTTCCCAGCGGATAGATTTTCCTGAGATTTCTACTGCAGTAGAGATGGAACCAGTGAGGCTGGATTGGGACCCCAGTGAGAATATTTCTCTGGTGTCCCCCGCAAGGGCTGTACTAATAATCTTTGAATGTGGTTTACGAGGCATGTTGTATAGTGGTGCCCCGAAACCCCTTTCCTACTGCTGCGCCGAGTGTTGGTGCTTTGTCTCAGCTTCCCCACACTCTGATGGGCCCTGAGGGAGGAAGATCCAAGAGGAGGCAGCAGTTTTGATGGCCCTGCTTCCTGCTCTCTCCTGTCCCTCCCCACCCCTGCATCCAGCCTGCACCTGCTTTTCCTATCAACCACCTATAGCTTCTGGGCTGAGACTCTAGCCCTCGGTGGGCCAGTTTTTGTTGGCATGGATCCTGCAGGTTGACGGAGCACACTCTATCACCCATGCTTCTTTTTTCTAAAGAAGTTCTTCAGCACTACCATGGAGCGAGGGCATCTTCTTATCACCCTGAAGTCTGCATTTGTTCTTAGAATAGTTCAGGTCCTCGTCTTCAGTTCTGAAATCTAAGAAGCTCCATAAATCAGAAGTTCTTTTGCGGAGAAAATTCTATTTCCTGATCTCATCTGAACACATATGAGGTTCCTTATATTCTTCATTTGTCTCACTTATGGTAATTGCAATTCTGTTTTGTGGCAGATATTAGTGTCTTTGATGTATTGCCCTAGACTTTGCTGGGTGTGACATATGATAGAATATGAGCAGTGAATGGCTTTTCTAAAATTGGGAATATTTTGATTTCTAAAATGCATCAGGCTCTAAGCTTTTGGATGAAAGGTTGTACATGTGTATAACATACGACACAGGCTGCTTGGCTATTCTAGTCTATCATATTAAGATATAAAGTCACTCCTCACCAATCCCTCCTTGGGATTATTTCCATGGGTAGACGCCTCAGAGTGAAATTATTTTATCAGAGAGAGCAGGAGCAGTTTTGTAGATTGTGTGCCTGCTGCCAGGTTGGGTCTTCTGTTTGGTTTGTGAGTGTTACCAACCCCCAGTTCCCATCTCCTGACCCCAGGAAGGGGGACTTGGGTAAGGTGCCATCTTGTTCAGATGAAGCTGTTACATTGAGCAAACTGCAGGACTCCAGGCAGATAATCAGTTACCCCGGGAATGTCTGCTTGGAATTCCTGGGTGCAACGTGGTCTCATCAGTTCTGTTGGCTGGCTGTGTAGGGGTCGTGCATCCATCCACCACCCCTCTACCCTCCTACTGTTATGTTTTCTGCCTATCTATCCACCCATCATCCATCTACCCTCTCCTCTTTCCATCCTTCCAGCCTTCCATCCTTAATGGGGCATTTATTGAGGATCAAACTCTCTTCTAGGAATCAGGATTAAAGCATCAAGCAGGACAGACAAAGTCCTTGCTGTCACGAAGCCTATGCTATGGCGGGGATGGGGAATAAGAAATAAACAATGAGCAATATACAAGTAAACAAATGAGATGCCATCAGATAGAGTGAAGGATCATGACAAAAATAAAATGAGGTGACAAGATTGAGGAGCAGATGCTTAGTTTGTACAGGGCAGTCATGGAGGGCTCCCTTGAGGAAGTGGTATTTGTTATGAGACATGGATGGCAAGAAGGAGGCTGTTATACAAAAATCTTGGGGAAAAACCTCCAATAGAAGAAGCAGAAAGTTAAAAGCCTTGAGGGGAGGGAGGTGGCGTTCTGAAACAATTTCTCCCTCCCTTTGACCCCCAGGAACTACCATTCTACTTCTGATCCTAGGACTTGGACTACTTTACATGCCTCATAAATGAAATGATGACATATTTGCCTTTAAAAAAAAACACAACAGCTTTTTTGGTATAGAATTGGCATACAAAGACCTGCACATACTTGTGCTAATGTGTACAAGTTGATGAATTTGGACATATGCAAATTCTTCTGCTATCATCACCGCCATCAGGGTATAATAGGCACAGCCAACACCTAACTGGACAGTGCAGATATAAAGCATTTTCCATCTGGCTAGGGCGCCAGCCACGTACACCTAAGGTGGCGGGTCCAGCCCAGGCCAGCCAAACAACAATGACAGCTGCAACCAAAAAATAGCCAGGCATTGTGGCAGGCACCTGTGGTCCTAGCTACTTGGGAGGCTGAGGCAGGAGACTTTCTTGAGCCCAGGAGTTGGAGGTTGCTGTGAGATATTGATACCAGAAAAGTGGCGCCCCAGCCAACTCAGCCGAGCAGGGCATGGGGAAGGGAACTGCCACC
>CAUYQV010118221.1:0-22406 GCA_963574575.1 Galagoides demidoff
CGCCTGTGGTCCCAGCTACTTGGGAGGCGGAGGCAGGAGACTCGCTTGAGCCTGGGAGTTGGAGGTTGCTATGAGCTGTGATGCCATGGCTCTCTACCCAGGGGAATAGCTTAAGGCTCCGTATAAAAAAAAAAAAAAAAAAAAAAAAGACATAAAATTCATCATCTCTAATAGTTTGGGTGTTTTGTTTTTTTTTTTTTTTTTGGAGACAGTCCCACTCTGTCCCCCAGGCTAGAGCACCATGGCATCACCCTAGCTCACAGAAACCTCAGACTCTTGAGCTCAAGGGATCCTCCTGCCTCAGCCCCTTAGAATGCTGGGACCACAGGCATAAGCCTCTGCACCCAGCCTTTTTTCACCGGCAATAAGCACATTCAAGCTGTAAGGCCATCACCCGACTCAGCTCCAGAACATGTCCACCTTCCCAAACTGAAACTCTGTCCCCAGAAATACTAACTCCCCACCTCTATTCCCCTCTCCCAGGCACCCGCATCTACAGGTCTCACAACTCTGATCACAGGATTTGTCCTTCTGCATCTGAAAACCAGACTCTTAACCAGCTGTGCCTGTCATAAAACCTACCCCCGGTGGGAAGGCCAACTCTCGTTACCTCGTGCTACAGATGGGGAAACTGAGTTTCAGGGAGGTGCAGTGCTTAGTCCAGACCATCAGACCAGCCACCCTTCCCGGCCTCTGGAAGCTGTGCTTCCTCAGACCTGCCAGCCAGCGCCAGCTTGGGGCATCTCCCCTAGGCCACACTGGCCCACTGTCCCCTCCCACCCACAGGGCAGGCCCAGGCTGGTGGGTCCTGGGCCTCGCTGGGAGGCTGCCTGGCTGTTTGCATCACCTGTTTTCCCATCTGCAAGCCCAGCTGCTTGGGTCACTGGGAGGCCTGAAGGAGATAATCCAGCAGGGAATTCGCATGACAGAAAGAACATAAATAAGGAAAATAATTAAATCGCATCACCTATCAAAGAAACGCAAACTGTAACAGGAACCCTGTCTTCATCCTTCCTGTTGGCACAGATTAAAAAGGCTGATTATGGAGTGTCGGCCAGGAACGCGGGCACACAGCCAGCCACCAGCAGGGTGGGCAGTCAGAGAAACACGGACAAGAGCCGGGAAGAAGCCTGGTCCCTTCGATCTCACAAGGTCCTTCCAAAAATCTACTCTAAGGCAGTGGTGAGAAGGCTGGCAGAAACTCAAGGGTGGCTGAACTGGGAAAATCTGAAAATCCCAAGGGTCCACCAGCAGGGAGGGGCAGAGTAAATTAGGGCCCATGTCACCAGCTCAGAGTGTCACCAGCTCAGGGCAGAAGAACATCAAAGATTTCTGTTCATTCACTGCAAAGGATGGACATGCGCAGGCTTCGTGACAGTGACCACAACTGACCTGCACTTCTACAGCCAAGTGCACATGGTCGGGGGAGGCTCAGCCCAAATCCAGAAATGGACAGTGGTTCCCCCCTGGTAATGGCATCTGCTGGTGTCATTTTTTTTTCACTGCAGCAAAATGTACATCACACACATTTCATCATTTTAACTAATTGTAAGTGCACAGCCCAGTGGCATGAAGTACTCTCACACAGTGTGCAGCCGTCACCCCATCCATCTCCAGGACTTTCTACGTGGCTGCTGTTAAGGTGTCTGCACTGTGTTCACCCCTACGTTGGGCAGCGCTGAGTGGGACAGACAGACAGCAGCGACTGGCAGCTGCTCTGGGACTTTTCCAGGAACCGCTCGCACCACACAGCCTGAGGTGGCTGCTGAGAGGCACTTCCCAGGAGAAGTGTCCTCAAGGGGGCACTTCACCGTCTGCAGGCGGTGCACGGGGGGAGCACCACATTTTTCTTCCCCTAATGTCCTGTATTTTCAAGGTTTCCTGCAAAAGTGCTAGGAAAGTATATACAAGAAGTCCCCAAGTTATGAACAAGACAGGTTCTATTATGTTCATAAGTTGAATTTGTATCTAAGTTGAAACAGGTACCTCTACCTATAATAGTCCCCATTCCTAAGTGCGAGTCACACCTATGTTGGATGCATGTGACTCAGGGACAGCCTATGCTCTCATTTTAAGTATTCCCTCAAAGAGAAAGGTGTGTCCTGAGCTCTACAGTGGCTCCTACAGGCACAGCTGGAGAACCCAGGGTAAGCAGCCCCTTCTGACCAGAGGCAGCAGCAGACACACCACCCGGCTTCAGCCTGGCAGCCTAGGGTCTATCATGTTATATTCTGACAATAATCCCACAGGTAGGTACAGTCATTGCACCACCTGTCCAAGGTCAGACAGCAGGAGACCAGGATGGGCCTGGGCCAGCTACCCCCTGGAGCTGGATGAAATGCTGGGCCAGTGGCTGCTGGGGGCTCCTGAGCCAGAAGAAGGGCTGAGGAGTTTGCTGCAGCCTCTCCAGCAGGAAGCTCAAAGTGGCCAGAGCATTCTCCTAAAGCTCTGCCCTGCATCCAAACACTCCACATGGGCAGAACTCTCCTCCTGGCAAACACAGGTCTGCCCTGTCCTCTTCCCTAAAGGAGCTGGGGCTCCAAAGCTTGTAGCAGTTGTCACTGTGCTGGACCCAGGACAACACACACAGCTTCAGCTGTGGCCCCACACCTTGCAGCCCCTAACTCCATGCCCTGGGCTCCCCACCATCCCAGGATACCTCAGCAGGAGGGCAAAAGGGCAAAGCCAAGATTACCTGAAGCCAGTGGCCCAGGATGGATAGAGGGCTCAGCCCAATATTCTGAAAGCATAGCTGAGTGCTGCCAGGTGGGTGACTGCCACCAGCTTTGCAGAGTGCAGCCCTGAGGAACAGCCCAAGGTCCATCACTGTCCTGCCTGAGTTTCTCAGGAGCCTTCCACATAACCCTGGACCAGAAGCCCACCTAGAACTCAGCCCCAGGATACCCCAACTGCTCTGGCTCAGACAGACACAACTAGGGTCCTGGCTCCCTTTTTCCCTGCTGTGACCTCAGATAATACACTTGACCTCCCTAAGCTCCTGCTGCAAGTGGCTAAATGGCAGTTCAAGGCCAGGGCCCAGGCTGCTGGCCCAGCTGTCCCCAGGAAAGGCCAATCTCTGATCCTTGCTCTCAGCTCTCTCTCCAGAGACCCAGGTAGCTCTGTGGGCCACAGCTCACCAGTCCTCAGCCAGAACTCACAGCCAGGCTTGCTCTGCCCAGAGAGAGAGCTGGATGGGCTCGCTCAGAGTGGTCCTGCTAGTGCTGGGCACACACGGAAAGCTGCAGATGGCACCCAGATGGTGGGAGGCACAGGCCAAGCACCTGTCAGAGCAGGGAGTTTCTGATAAGTGGTATTTGAGCTGGAGCACAGGAGTGACAGTTCCTTGGGGCTGGGGCAATTCCAGCTTGTACAACACTCCCAAGGGTTTAGAAGGGTAAGGCAGTCACTAGGGCAGGGAGACAGAAGGGCTGAAGGGAGGCAGGGCCAGGGAAGCCTGCCCACCCTTGGACTCTAGGGCTGAGAGATCTAGTTTGGGGGCCTGGAGGAGGAGGGGGTCTGTCCCCTGATAACGCCCCAGGAGAAACCAGGGTGAAGTTTCCTGTGGAACCAAGGCCCCCAATGCCAGGATGACACAGGGCTCCCTGGTGGCATTATGTCCCATGCATGTCAGGGGACCTGGGACCATGCAGTGGGTGGCAATTCTGGTTAAGAGGCTGAACCCTTCAAGATTCCATCCTTGACCAAAAGACAAGTACCCTGGCCTCTGGGGCCCAAACAATGCCCATTCTCCCTTCCTCAAGGTTCAGTGTGGACACCCTTATAGCCGGAAGCAGCCATAACCCCTAGGTCCTGGCCTTCACATGTAAACAGAGCACAGAGCTCCCCCATGAGCAGGGCCCCCTTCCTCTCCTGCCACATTGGCCACACCCTGGGCCCTGAGGATGGTGGCACCATAGGACAAGGGAGCTATCTGCTGGCTCTCACCTCCCTGGGGGCACAAAGGAGCAAACTGCTCTTTGGTTAAGCTGGCATTACTAGGGTTTCCTGGATACAGGGCTTCTCTGGGCTGTGATGTCCTCTCTGTCACATGGATGGAACATAGGAATCTGCCCCTAGGACAAGGAAACATGGCCTTTAGCTCCACCCTAGCCCTGCATGTAGGGACAGACACCACCAGTGGGGTCTTTGGTCTCAGCCCCCTGCCTCAGCTGTTCTGTTTCTATCACTGTTCTTACATACTCAGAACTCTCATCCAAACGGCAAAAGTCCCCACCTGGAACCCTGTGGGGAAGGGCCAGCCTTAGCCTGGCAGTCTTGGCTCAGGAAGAAGATAGAAAGCTGAGGTGGGGGTGCAGCATGGGGCTGCCCTGTTAGAACTTGAGGCTGGCAGGACATCCAGCCCACAGCCCTGCAGGTGCCCAGGACTACAGAACTGGACTGGGCACAGGGGAAAAATGAAAGCAGGTAGTCTGGGGTCCCTGTCAGTGGATTCAAACCCCAGTTCTGCCACATCCTAGCTCAGGAACCATGGGCAGGCGATCACCCTCTCCTCTCTGCACACCCCCAGCCCTTAGTTTCAAGCTGTCTCCTCATCTGGAAGATGGGACACACCACCAAGGTTGAGAGCACCTGTGCAGCCTTAGTAGGTGCAAATGGGACCTGCAATGAGGGGTAGGCAGACTATCCCCAAGCAGCCCTGTCCTCCTGGACCCCTCCCTCCTTGGGAAGCCCCGAGTCTGAGCCTTGCTGGGAGTCTCAGGCATCATCATAGGGGCCCTGGGGCTCAGGGTGCTCGGGCAGGGATGTGGGGCAGGAGGCTATATAATCCTGGGCTTTCCACCCAGGCCTGCTCCCCCTCTCTAGCCCTCCCTTCTCCCTGGGGGACCCACGTGCCATCAGGAACAGAGCACCTGCTGTTACCCAGCCAGCCCTGTCCCAGAAGCTGCCCCTTCACAGGGCTGAGTCTAGACACTGGCAGGGAGGCCCCACTCAAGCACCTCCCAGGGTCCTGAAGAAGACACCCTGAAGAATCTCTGGGCTGAGAGGCAGACAGGATCAGTGAGGCAGGAGGGGCCCCGGGTAGACTGGCTACTGGGCCAGGTCCAGGTACCACCTCTGATTTGGCCTCTAAGAAGCTTTGAAGTCCAGGCAGAAGCCATGAAAAGCAAGTCAGGCCCTTAAAGACACTACTTGCAGTGGGGCCTCCACTCCAGGCCCTCCCAAGTCAGGGCCAGCCCTGCCACTTCCGAAAACACAGGGCCCAGCCCCTGCCTGCCCTCCAGGCCACTCCAGGCCCAGGGTGTTTTGCTGGCCTCAGAATGCCATCCCTAGGCCTGGAGTGGCTCAGACCCACTGGGGTCTCCCTGATCTGAAGTACCCAGGTGCTAAGTGCAAGCTCCTCACAAGGAGACCTATCTGCAGGGTTCCCTGGGCCTCAGAGAGCCCTGCACAGTCCCTGTGGGCCTCCAGCATCTCAGCCCTGGGGCCCAACCTGGGGCACTCTCCACAGGGTGGGGGAGCTCTCTACCTGTGAGGAAGGTGGCAAGCCAACATGTGGGCTGGCCCTGGAGTCCGTGCTCTCTGGAACACTGGCCTGGGCCCTTTGGATAGCACAAGGACAGGTCACGGAGAACATGCACAAATGTTCTACTGGAAACCACCTGGCCCTCTGCACTGAGTCCCCCATCCACTCTCAGCACCCTTTATTCCTAGAGATCCACAAGCCCATGAGGCTGGCCCTAAGGGGCCAGTTCAGGCAGTAAGCCCTCACACACACTGGCATGGACAGAGATGGCAGAAGACTAGGAACTCTCACCTACTACCCTGTAACCATAGGGGCTGGCAGGGACCTCAGAGACCACAAGGCCCCCACACCACGCCACAGCCAAGAGTCCATCAGTGGGCAGTCCAAATAGGGCAGAGAGAAGTGCAGCAACTGCCCCTGGATGGCAAACAGGGAGAAAGGGCAGAAGGTGCCTTCTCTTAAGCAGCCTGGCCCCTTCACTTCCGTCCCTGCACCCCGCAGCCAGAAGCAGCCTCCAACTGCCCTGGGCAACCAGCCTGATCCTCCCCTCTGCGCCCCAACTGGCAAAGCCATGTTCCCACCCTTTGGGAAGTGTTCAGAGTAAAACTTCAGCCACCGCCCTCCTCCTTTCCTTTGCATGGAAGCTGGACCCCAGGGGTCTCGGGCCCCCTTCCCAGCAGACAGGTTCCCCTCCCATCTTCCCACCTTCCTAAAAAGAGGAAGGAGTCAGAAAAGGAACCGGGAACCGGCCCGCCACCCCTGGACACAGGTGCATCCATCACCTGGCCGGTGGGCAGGAGAGGGGGCTAGAGAGCACAAGGGGAGCCCAATGCCCCTGGGACAAGTCCCCGACGTCAGGGCCTTGATTTCTCCACGAATATGGTAGGCGTAAGGCCCTTCCAGCTCGGCCTGGCCCGGGCCCCCTTCTCTCGGAAATCCGCCCGCCACCCGCACCCCACTCGGGGCGCAGGGCCGCTGCGGAGGCCGAAACCTGAGCAAACGCCTGGGGTAAGAGCGAGGGGACATTGTGACGCCGGCTCCGGGAGCCGCTGCCTGTCCCCGCCGCCTGCTCATCCGAGCTCGCCGAGAGCCCCGGAGAGCGGCGCCGGGCGGGGCAGGAAGGTGGGAAAGACGAGAAGAAAGTTGGGGAAGCGGAAGCGGCGGCGCGGCGCTCCCCGGGCCCGCCCGCCCGCGCGCTCGGCCCTTGCCTCATGTTCTCCACCGTCCGGCCGCCGTGGCGCAGCAGGCAGACAACCGAGGCCACCGCGGACATCGCGAAGCAGAGCACGCAGTACAGGGCGACCTTGGCGTAGAACCTGGCCGTGCGGCTCAGCTGCACAAGCAGCAACAGCAGCAGCAGCGCCGCGGTCAGCCACGGCCAGAACTCCATGGCGCGGCCACCAACCGTGCCCCGACGACGCTGCTCCCTGGCTCCCGGCCCAGGCCGGCCGACTCGCGGCTGGCGACCCTAGCGTTCCTCCCGCCCGCGCCGCGCCTCTTATTGCGAGGGCGGCGGGGCGGGGCGCCGGGTGCAGAGAGGCGCGCGGGCCAAGGAAGCGCCTAGGTGCGGCGCCCCGCCCCCACCCCTCCCCCCGCCGCCGCTGCCCCACCCGCGACTCCCCCCACCCGGTCCCGCCGCCACGCCGCGCCCTCCTCCTGCCACGCCCCACCTCTGGCGGCCGGACCTGGATCGCCCACCCCAGCTCCATCCCGTGACACTTCCTCCCCTAATCCCTGCCTCCAGGGGCACTGAGGCTCTGGGCTATGCTCCCAGCTTGTCGGCCTGAAAACCCACAAGCAACCCTGCCGGCCTCGACTCTGGTGCCGCCCGCGGTCTGGACCTCCTCGCCCCACCTGGTGTCCCCCACCTGCAGGCAGCCGCCTGCCAACTTCAGATGGCCACAGACCCCTCAGTCCAGAATCACAGCTCCCTAGGGGTATGTAAAACGCAGCTCGAGGCTGACCACTGTGCCATTCTGGTCACCATATAAGCTGGCCTGGCCCTCAAGCTGCCTAAGTGACCAATGGCCACCTGGCTGGCCACCGGAGGCCTGGCTCTTCAGGTTCCTTCACAAAACTGCAAGGAGACCTAGCAGGTGCTTTGGGGCCTGGTGGGCACGTCGGGTAGCAGGAGAGGCAAAAAGCGGGAAGACCAGTGTGTTTCTGGGCAGAGCTGGGGGTGCCCAGCGCTGGGTGCCAGGAGCAGTGTGTCACCAGAGCCAGTGGCGGATATCAGGGGACTGTATTCCCATTGGCTCCACAGGTGGGCCAACCTTTCAGGGCACGGTGAAGTTGGCACTCACTCGGACAAGGGCACTTATCAGACCTGCCTCCTTCTGCCCCCCCATCATGTGTTCAGAGAGGGATTGAGATTATTAAAAGCACTTCTCATTATTAAAAGCATTCTCATTATTAAAAGCACTTCTCATTCCAACAGTCCTCCCAGAGGACTGGGACCCTTGTGTTTGCTGTAATTTATGAAATGCCCACAGCTACCCACCACGCCTAAGGGCATTAGAAGTGTATTATTGACCCTTGTTGTTCCAGGTACAACTCCTAAAATATATCAGTGAATATCGCAACCCCCTACGCACTGCAAGTTGTACTAAATTCTCAAGGACAAGTACAAAAGCTTTGCTTTGCAGGTAAATGGGGAGCTCTGACCCTAAGGGAGGTCTCTGGGCCTAGCAGCCATGAACACGTGTCCTCTGTCCTTCATGAAAGCAGAATATCTGCCACTTGCTGTGTACCTGGGGGCATTTTACAGAACAGGTTGGCAGAGCACTCACCGGTCCAGCCAGCCCCACGCCATCTGGGCTGTGCCTGCCTCGACAGACTCCTGCTTTTCCTTCCGCTTGGGACGGGGCACTACACAGGCCCACAGCTACCCACCTGGGGCCAGGTGCTGTGCTGCCTGGGAGGCCTAGAGGTGACTGCTGGCTGGCTGCTGGATTTGTCAGCTTCCTGGGCAGACATGGGTGTACAGATGTGTGCCCTATGGCCAGTGGAGGTGGGGAGCAAGGGTCCTTGATGGGCCTCTTGGAGGGGTGGGGGTTCACATTCCGTTTGGTTGGAAGCCATGTGTGCCCCAGTCCTGAGAGGGTCTTACCCCCACCATAGAAGTCAACCCTTACAACCTCTGGGGCCCTCTTTCTGCCCTTTACCTCCCAGGGCACTTCCCTGGCTGAGGTGTCCTGCCGTCTTTTACCCTCCATGACTCCGTAACTCCTTTGTATGTGTGTTGGTTGCTATCTCCCTCTGCATTGGGCTTGTCGGTTTGATTTACTGTTGTGTGAGCTGCGCAAAGACCATGCCTGGCACATGAGGGTTGGTGCCGGAAATCCTGCATAGGAGCCAATGGAAAACTGAGGCTCCCAAAGTTGACAGCCAGCCAGCCAGTGGAAGAGGCTACCTGTCACTGTATGGGGTGGCTCCCCTGCTCCAGAGTGGTGGGAGCAGCTCCTGGGCAGGGGCCTGGACCATCTGTTGCATTCCCAGACAAGGTGGGGTTTTGCCCAGTGACCTACTGGAAAGGCTGTGACCCAATTCCACCTCCTTCCCCAGTTCCATCCTCCTTCTGGAAAAGCGTTAAAACCAAAGGTCCGCTTTTCCTCCAACAAGGAAGGGGAAGAGAGTGCTGGGGGCTGGGAATGGCTGGCTTATCACACACCTGGGATGTTGTTGGAACACACATATTCAGGGCATTAATAGAAGGCCATGTTTGGGGAGCTAACAAAACTCTATCCCTCAAAATAAGGCTCCAGAGAATTTTCTGGGCAAGGAGAGATACCAAGACAAGAGATTTGCTCTAAAATTAGTGTTTCTCAGGTAAGCAGGGGCCAGTGTAGGCCCTGCTGTGTCTGTCCCAAGAGTGTGGGGAGACAGAGTGCCAGTTCTATTGGGTTGGGGTGGCCGGCCTCCTGTCTGACCCTTGGAGTTCCCCTCAGCTACCAGGGGTGGGTGGCTGAGGGTGGGCCAGTGGTGGAGTCTGTGGTCAGGTGGCCGGTCCAAGGACAGCTGAGAGCCCTCCTGGGCATTTGCTGGGACCCAGCCAGATAGGCTGTGACACCAGGTACCACAGTCAAACCTGAGCTGCACTATCCCCTGAGGCCTGCAGGAGCCCCAGCCCAGGGAAGAGGAGACACCACGGGGTGAGTGTGAGGTGCCCATGGTTTCCTCTACCAGGCTGGGTAGGGTGCTGCCATCTTCATGTTTCTCTTGGGTGGGCTGAGCCAGGCTCTCGAGTTCAGGAAACAGAGCCAGCACTGTGTGGCCCCGGAAGGGCTGGCTGGGAGGGGCCGGGCAGGGCACCTAGCCTTTGAAGTCCAGTCCATCTGGCTTCAAACCCCAAGTTAAACAATGTGCCAGGCCTCAGTTTCCTCATCTATAAAATGGGGACACTCACCCTGCTTCGTGTGGCCAAGGGAAAATAGGCTACTGGCCTATGGGGAGCATGGCCTTGCCTATGCCTCCCCCTGCAAACCTGCCCAGGAGGACAGACACAGGACAGAAGCTAGGGAGGGAGAATTCCACTGGCCCATGGGATTAGGGGTGGTGTACCTGCAGAAGCAGCCCTGCTCCCTTGGGGTGGGCATCCCTAGGGCTGGCCACCATCTGGGGAGGAGGTTAGGGCCAGGCTGGAGGCTGGATGGGAAAGGGCAGGCTGCACAAGGAGTTTGATCTGCGTGGGGCCAGGCAGCCTGGGACTCTCAGGCAGAACATGCGTAGGCCTGCGTGTTTCTGAACCTCTTGGGGGTGTATCCTGAGGGCCCGATGCCATCCCTGTCACCTGTAAATAAAGCAGCCTGTGAATTTTTCATGGGCTTCTGATAAAAAATAGATGAGTGAGGCCTCTGGGCCCAATTGCCAGCCTTTGTGGTGGGCAGGAAAGGTCCATATTCTCCCCAGTGAGGTGGGGGTGGTGGTGGCAAGGGTGGCTTGGGACCCATGGACCCAGACTCAGGAGCCAACAGAGCTCCAGGGTCATGGGCTGGGGTGGGGGTGAGGGGCAGTGTGATACTGATGAGATTGCACTTCTGCTAAGGATTTCTGGGTTGGGAGAACAAAGGTGGACAGGAATGACGGAGGGCTGGGGACAAGCCACCTTGAGACAGAGGAGGAGACAGCCCAGAGAGGAGGGAACACCAGGCAGGGGGCGAGGGGCCCTCTCTGCAGCAGCCTCCCCCACCCAGAGGAGCTGGAACCCACACACACTCCTGACACAGGTGTCTAAGTGACACATATTGGGAGTGGGAACTGGGGGCAAGAAAGGGGTTTCAGAGGCAGGAAGCAGCTCTTTTGCTCCCAACATCACAGGGACTCTGACCTCAGATGGTCAGGCAGACAGAGGCCCTGAGGGTAAAAGAGGGGACATCACCAGGGGTGTCTGATGCCAAGTGAAGTGCCTAGGATCAAAGCTAGGCAGCCCAGCCCTGCCATGTGCCCCTATGACCATAGAACAGCCCTGTGTCTCTGGGACTCAGCTTCCCCTCTGCACAAAGGGGATGATATAAGGTGGCCTGGGGCACTCTGGTGATTAAAGGGGATGAGGCTTGTGATGCCTCCAGCTGCTGGTGACTGGCCAGGCTCGTCAGCAGAGCCTGTTACAGTCTTCAGGCCACCTGACCCCTGGCCCAGCTGGCATCCCCAACTATGTCAGCTGCACTGGCCGCCCCCCAGGCCAGCCGAGCAAGGCAAGGGTACAGGCTGGCGTGCAGGCATGTGGGCTGAGCTGCAGCCCTCAGTATCACCCTCCCTTACCTGCTGGCTGAGGGGCCATCCCCAGGATTCAGGGTCTTGTACTCACTTGTGCTGGCCTCCTCTGTCCTCACTTCTCATCTCCAGCAGGGGAAGGTCACAGAGCAAGGGAACCAGGGTGGAAGGAGCCTCTCCACATGAAGCCCTCCCCCACTGCATTCCCCACCCCAGCCCAGCTTTGGCCTGCCCCCATCAATGGGCAGGTGGGGGTGGGGGGCACAAGTCTCTGCTGGGCCTCCCCACTGTGCAGCCAGGTTGGAAGTTATAGGGAGAGAGAAGGAGGATGGGGGGAGGTAGGGAGAGTGCTGGGAAGCCATGGAGGGCTCAGGTCTGCCAACTGGGCCATTTTGTCCCTTTACCCCTGCCCTGAATACCTTGAGTGCTTGCAGTCCTAAACTGTCAATGAGAAAATCTAGAGGCTCTTGAGTAAGGCTGTCAGGGGCCACAGAGGCCACAGAGCCAGCCGCTGTTTCCTCTGGGACAGCTCTGTCCACCACCCACCCCTGCCCCCGGCCCCTACTGGGTCCTGTCCCCAGTTTCCTCTGCAGAGCTCCTTTCCCAGTGTCAGAGCCAACAGCCAGGGCCACGCTGGGCGGCCACACAGAGTACCCAGGAAGTGCAGAAGAGCCCCTCCGGGTGGCCTTGATGGCCCTGTCCTCCAGGCCAGGCCTGGGACATGAGAATCTGTACCATGGGGGTGGGGGAGGAGCCAGTGTCCCCAGGGTCCTGCCCATTTATTCTTTCCCTTTGTCCCTCTTCTCTGGACTGCTCTCTGCCCCTGGTCCATGGGTGGTACCCACAAGTCTTTGGTGAATAAATGAATGATTGAAGGAATGAAGGAATCTTCCCTTACAAGGCCTGCAAGGGGCATGGGCTATGTGGAGCCTGGCAGCTCACAGAGCGTCAAGAACAACCCAAGGGCCTGGACCACTAGGCTGAGCCTATTGCCCACAGAAGCAGGTAGACTGAGGGGCCCTGGAGGTCATCTGGAAGGAGCCTCCCGTGGGAACAATTGGCTGTTTCCACAAAAGCCAGAAGCAGGGCCGCTGACGCCACATCGCAGCAGTCATCGACTGGCTGGGGCCTCCTTGGTTTCTGGCTGTGCCTTCTTTTTCCTGTAGAGACTCTGATGCAGGGGTGGGGGTGGGGTCGGAGCTCTTGCCTCTACCTGGCATGTGTAAAAGTGCACACTGACTCAGAGAGGACGGTTGTTCCACGGTGACACTCAGGCAAGTAGAAGCATCCAAAGGATGGAAAGTGACTCAGAGCCCCATCGTAAACACAGCTAAATTCCAGCTGGGTTCCTGACTTAAATGTAACCAAGGAAACTCCAGCAGGAGCATACAGGCCACAGTGGGGGTGGGAGCCTGGCAGGTGGAGATGAAGCCGAGAAGCTGCCCGGGACCACCCAGCTCAGCTGCACTGCACAAGTCTAGAGGGTGTCCACAACACTGAGGAGGGCTGGAGCCATCCCTCCACAGGAAGCAGACCATGTTCTCTGGCTTTTCACCCTACCACACCCATCACCACCCTGAGGCCTCACCATTGGTGTCCTGGGTGAGAGGACAAGGTCCAAGAGCCGCAGCCCCAGCCACACTCACCCTGCACCGCTGGGACACACACTTGAGTCACAGCCCAGGGCAGGTGGGGCTGACCGGTGACCCATCCAGACACTGGAGTGACCAGCTAATGAGTTGGAAACAGGAGCTGCAGCCCTGCCCGGCTCCCGGGAAGAGCCTCCACTGTGGTGCAGTTACCTGCACTGTCCCTGGGTAAGATTGCCAGATTTAGCAAAAGAGACACAGGATGCCAGGTTAGATGGAATTTCAGATAAGTGAGGAATCATTGATCAGAATGAGTATGTCCTGTGCAACATCTGGGCCATACCTATACTAAACAATGTATCTGTTGCTTGTCTGAACTTCAGATCTAACTTGTGTCCTACATTTTGTTTGCCACCCTTTACCTAGACTAGGGCCAAGTCCCCCAGGGTCACTCCTGGGTCCTCCAACCTGGCCCCTGTGGAGGATGGGGCAACTCTGTCCTCCAGCGCATGGGCCCCATCAGGGGAGGACTGGGTGCAGGGCAGAGCCCAGTGAGAGCTGCCCGTGGGCACTTACTGCCGCCTCCTTCTTGCACAATCCCACCAAGTGCCAATTCCCACAGCCTCCCATGGCCAGAGTGAACAAGTGGGCAGGGAGCTCTTCCTAGGGACTCCAGCCTGGGGGGGTTCCAGATCCTGGGGACAGATGGGGCAGAACAGCAGCCAGGGTCCCTTGATGGGCATCACTAGAAACTGGGTGTTCTCTGTCAAGCACCTGAGGGAGGGGAAGGGGGAGGAAATCCCCCAGGGCAGCATCCTGGGGGTGGTGACCCCCACAGAAAGTGTTCTCTAGGCTCAGCCCTTGCAGTCATGCAGCCAGAGGGGCAAGAGCACCTGAGTCCCAGAGGGGGAGGACGGGCTCAGCAGTGCGCCAGGCCATATTAAGCCTGGGGTCCCAGGAGGCTAGGATGGCCTGAAGGGCACTAGCATGTATCCAGACTCTGTGCTGGCCACCTGACATTTGCGATGCCTCCTCCCACACTCTGCTGAGCTGCAGGCCCAGCCTAGTGACCAAGAGCTTTGGAGGGCACCTGGAAGTCAGGTTACAATTCCTCAGCCAGCGACCCTGCCCTGCCTACAACATCTCTACCTGGTCACCTCCACTGTCTGAGTCCTTAAGGCACAGCCCCAGCTCCTTTCTCTGCCCCCCAAGACCCTGTTTATGACAAGCTGCTTGAGGCTCCCTATAGCCCTGAGGGGCCCACTGTGCCTCTCATTTCCAGGGCATTGTATAAAAAACCTTTAAATGACACCAACTTCTTACTATAGTGACTCAGTCACTTTCATAAATAGGGCACAGCTCACCAGCATGCTCTGGTCTCACCTGTGAGCTGTACCAACCCAACACAGCTGGGCCTGGCCAGCTCTTCTCCCCGCCCAGCCAGCCGTGTCCCATGACGACTCTGATGCAAGCCCATAGGTGGCACGGCGGGTGGATCTGTGGCCAGGAAACAACCACAAGAGGCCTGGCAGGTGCCCAGCAACTGCCTCTGGAGACCACAGTGAATTAGGAACTGATCCCTGCTGGCCGCAGGGGTCCCCGGAAGGTGCCTGCCCCATGGGTCACACTCTGGAGAGAGGCTGCCTTTGGAGGGATGCAAGCCCTGGGCAGCCTCTGGGGAGGCCTGGCTCGACTTGGGCCACGTTCCTGGGTTCTGACCTGTCTGTCCCACAGACATAATGTGCCTGATCAGCTATAATAGCATCTTCCCTCCACCTGCCTGACCAGCGCCATCTCTCAGGCAGGTCTCTGCCAGCTACAGGCAAGCATGTTCCCACCCTGGTCCTCACTGGGCCATGCACACGTTCTCCTGATGGGTCCCATGTGTACCTATGCACAGCTTCCCTGGTATGAAACAGCCATTATTCTCCAAGTAGCCTTCTTGACATGACAGTGTGCCCTGTGTGCCTCCAAAGTCAGGCCATCTGGCACTACTGTTGTGGGGTTTAACCAGTCCTGCTGAGGGATGCTGAGCTCACCCCAGCTCTAGGGGCAGGGGAGATCATGAGCCCTGCTGGGAATGTCCCCCAAGATAAACTCACTGAGGGCTGGGTACTGTAGCTCATGCCTGTAATCCCAGCACTCTGGGAGGCCAAGGCAGGTGGATCTCTTGAGCTCACAAGTTCCAGACCAGCCTGAGCAAGAGCAAGATCCCGGCTCCACTAAAAAGTAGAAAAACTAGCTGGGCATTGTGGTAGGCACCTGTAGTCCCAGCTACTCGAGAGGCCGAGGAAGGAAGATCGCTTGAGCCCAAGAGTTTGAGGTTGCTATGAGCTATGACACCCTGGCACTCTACCCAGGGTGACAGAGATTCTGTCTCAAAAAAAAGAAAAGAGGTTCAGTGCCCATAGTTCAGTGGTTAGGGCACTGACCACATGCACCAAGGCTGGTGGGTTCAAACCCAGCCCAGGCCTGCTAAACAATGACAACAACAACAAAAATAGCCGGGGTTGGCTCAGTGCCTGTGGCTCATGTGGTTAAGGTGCCAGATACATACACCTGAGATGCTGGGTTCAAATCCAGCTGGGGCCAGCCAAATAACAATGACGGCTGCAACCAAAAATGGCCAGTGTTGTGAAAGGCTTCTGTAGTCCCAGCTATTTGAGAGGCTGAGGCAAGAGAATCACTTGAGCCCAAGAGTCTGAGGTTGTTGTGAGCTATGACATCATGTCACTGTACTAAGGGTGACAGGGTAAGACTCTGTCTCAAAAAAAAAAAAAAAGATAAACTCACTGGTGTCTCAGTGCTGATAGCTCTGAGTAACAGCCCTGCAAGAACTCAGTGTGTGGCTGAAGCAGGGACTCCAGGTGGGCTCACACACACTGTCTCATGGCCGACATTCACAGCAGCCAGAAGGGGACACAGCCCAGCGTCCATGGACCGGTGATGAATAAACAAAGGCAGTTCATACAAGGAGTACTGTATCATTCAGCCTGAGAAAGGCCAGACATTCAGCACAGGCCATAACGGGGGTGGGTCTTGAGGACATCCTGCCCAGTGAAGTAAGCAGATACAGGAAGACAGACGCTGTCTGATTCAGCTCACACACAGGTCAGTACCAGAGGTCTCCAAGTGACAAAGTCATTGAGATGGGAAGTGGGGGGAGGGCACAGGGCACAGTGAGAGGGCCTGGGGAGTGGGAAGGAGTGAGGGTTTCATGGGACAGAATGAGAATGTCAGGTTGGGAAGGTGTAAAGTTCTGAAGATAGGGGACAGGGACAGGGAGGGCTACACACAGATGGAAATGGGAACGCCCTTAACGCCAGTGAGCTGTGTACTTAAAAATGGCGAACACGGCAAACTTTATGTGTATTTTGCCATAATAAAAGAAATTTTAGGGTGGCACCTGTGGCTCAGTGGGTAGGGGACTGGCCCCATATACCAAGGGTGGTGGCCAAATTGCAACAACAACAACAACAACAAAAAATAGCCACGTGTTGCGATGGGCGCCTGTAGTCCCAACTACTCAGAAGGCTGAGGCAAGAGAATCGCCAAAGCCCAGGAGTTGGAGGTTGCTGTGAGCTGTGATGCCACAGCATTCTACTGAGGGTGACAAAGTGAGACTATTGACTCTAACATAAAAAAGAAATTTTAAAAAACAAAACCAGGCTTGGCGCCCATAGCACAGTGCTTATGGCGCCAACCACATACACCGAGGCTGGCGGGTTCAAACCCAGCCAGCTAAACAATGACAACTGTAACAAAAGGAATAGCTGGGTGTTGTGGCAGGCACCTGTAATCCCAGCTACTTGGGAGGCTGAGGCAAGAGCATGACTTAAGCCCAAGACTTTGAGGTTGCTGTGAGCTGCGACGCCATGGCACTCTAATCCAGGGTGACATAGTGAGACTCTGTCTCAAAAAAAAAAAAAAGGAGGGCGTTTGATGGGACCACACCTATGATTCATCTTACAAGGGAACATGTGAATCTTTCTAAATGTAGAATATAAATGTCTTAACACAATAACCTAGAGGATGCTGTGAAGGCAATGTTAACCAGTTTGATGAAAGTATTTCAAACTGGGGCAGCGCCTGTGGCTGAAAGGAGTAGGGTGCCAGCCCCCTATACCAGAGGTGGTGGGTTCAAACCCAGCCCCAGCCAAAAAAAGAAGAAAGTATTTTAAATTGTATATAAAACCACCACACTGTACCCCATGACTGCATTAATGTACACAGCTATGATTTAATAAAAAAAAAAAAAAACCGCAGTCCTGGTTTTGTCCCTGCAGAGGTCCCACAGGGGGAAAGGAGGGGAGTGCACCTTCCCCACACCAAACCCAACCCACTCACTGGAGGCCAAAGTGCAAAGGTCGGGCTGTCAACACCTGTGAGTGTGGTTGGCTCTGGAAGTTCCTGAATCCTGCCCTGCGTTGACGAGGACGGGGTTGGGGCGTCAAGGACATTTAAGATGGAAATAAGCAGAAGAGTTCCACACTCTTCCACCCAGGGGTCTGACCTGGTGTCTGTGTCTCAGTCCAGCTGTAAACACAGTTCACACTCATTCACTCCAGGTGAACTCAAGCCTTGTCGCCTCTGGGACTCGGGGCTGGAGCCCCCTCCTCCAGGATGTCCTCCTGGACTTCTCTGCTCACCTGCCGCTAGGCCTGCCCGATGGCAGCCTTTTGTTCTGTAAGCCTGGGGAGTGCAAGGCCCAGCACAGATTGGGCCTCCCTGTCCCGGCCTCTTGGTGACTCACTGAACTGAACGCCAAGAGCTACAAGAAAGTCCGGTTTTCTGGCTCTTAGAGAATTGGCAGGATCCTGGACAGACTCTGTCCCTCCCCGCTGTCAAACGGATTCCAGCTCTCTATCGGTGGCTGAATCAGAAGATCCTTGGCCCTCTTGACAGCCCCGCCTGCCTCTTTGGGAAAAGGCAAGACCAATGCTTTGAGCCCACGCATCCTAGTCCACCATGTACTAAAGGCCACTGGCCAGCTGGGGAGCAGGGCTGGACCCGGGGCTAGAGTCCTCTATCTCTGAGGCATGGGGCCAGGCCAGCAGGCAGCTATTATATATCCATGTCCCAGGAGTCCAAGACCTCCAGGGTCCCCAGGAGGGACTGGGCAGAACTAGGCTGATTCCTTGCAGGCACTCTCCCCTTCTTGTACCTGGTCCCCCACAGACCTTCTACCCCCACATCCTTCATGGCTCCCCTCCCTTAGGTGGTGAAATCCAAGCGTCTTGGCTTCCAGACCCTGGGGTACTCTGCTCTGCTCACCACCCTGGTTACAGTGGCAGACTCTGCCCCTACTAGCCACTCAGCTCTCACCTCCCCCTTCTGCACTGCTCCCTCCACTGTGGGCCCTTCCTGACTCCAAGAATTTTAACTCATCTTTCCTGCAATGGAAAGGCCCAGCATAATGACCCTCCCTGACGGGACTGTCCCTGTTATAATCTAAATATGTTCTCCCCAAAGCATGTGTTGGAAACTCAACCCTCAAAGCCTCAATGCCAGGCAGTGGGGCCTGATGGTAAGTGTTCATGTCCCAAACTCATGAATGGATTAATGCCAATTAGAAAAGGGCTCGAGGCTGAGTTCTGCCTCCCACTCGCTCTGTCCTCTTGCCCTTCTGCCACAGGATGACAGAGTGTGAAGGCCCTCGCAGGATGCCGGCACCTGTCTTGGACTTCCCACCCTCCAGAACTGTGAGCCAAATACATTTCTGTTTGTTATAAATCACCCACTCTGTGCTATCCTGATACAACAGCAGAAAATGGACAAAGACATTCCCTGTCTGCCTCCCCTCGACACCATCCTCCACACCACTCTTGTCTTTTTGTGTCCCTGTCCCCGTCACACTGTGAGGTTTTGCTTATTCGTCTTCTGTCCCAGCACCTGGGAAGTGTTCTCAAACAGTGCCCAGTAAATAAATACCGAATGAATGAATGAACAACTGACTTCTGATCCTTCCAGGAATGAAACTTCCTAGAACTATAGGGTCTGTCAGTCACATGGAGCAGGTGTTGGGCTTGCCAGCACCCACCACCTTCCTCATCCAGGGCAGACGTCATTCATGGCCCACACCACTTGATTCTGCAAGAATCTGGCTGAGGCCTCAAAGGCCCTCTCGGAAGAGCCTGCCAGGTCGCCACTAACTGCCAGGCAGCCAGAGTCAGCTCCTGGGGGGAACTAGATTTGTCCCCATCATCCAGCAAACTACACAGAAACACAGCTTCTGGAGGAGCTGCGGTGGCATCGACTCTCCTCCTTGAGCCCCCCTCTTCCCTTGCACCCACAGCAGCTACTCCACTTCACAGGGCTGTGGGGGTCTGAGTGGTCCTTATCACCAGCTCTTCCCTCCTGCTGTGTTGCTGCCCCTGTGCTTGCCAATCTTTGATTCTCATCCGTGTTCACTTGACCTTCATCTGTGCAGATATTGGAAATCTAAATTCAGGGTGCTGGAAGAGATTGCACCTGTTTGTGGGGAGCTGGGGAGGCCCAAATAGCTGGCAGCAGCAGGGAAGCTCAGCTCAGCTGGTGCCGCTGCCCACCCCCTTGCTCTGATTCAGGCCTTAGTTTGTTCCCTTGTGGCTACAGATCTGTGGAGTCTCCTCCTCCCACTTCCCAGGATGTCAGGAAGTTTGTTTTTTCTGAGAATCTGATTGTTTAGTGGTGGGAGGGTCCCCTGGGTGTCTGGTGCTCCAGACCACCTGTGTCAAATGATAGCAAACAAGGTGTGTCCACATTCCTGTCCCACAGCCAGTGATTGGGACCTTTTCTGGGAGAAGGTCTTTGCAGACTTAATTAAGTTAAAATCTTGAGATGAGATCATCTGGATTAGACCTTCTGTGAGTTAGGGTTAGGGTGAGTGTCTGCCAAATTCATTGATAAGTGTCCTTGGAGGAGTCACCTGAGAAAAGACACAGAGAGACGAGGAGAAAGATCCAGGTGAAGGGTGGTGCCTGTGGCTCAAGGAGTAGGGCGCCAGCCCCATATGCCAAGGGTGGCGGGTTCAAACCCAGCCCTGGCCAAAAGTAAAAACAAAACAAAACAAAACAAACAAACAAAAAGATCCAGGTGAAGTCACAGGCACTGATCAGGGTGATGAGACACCAAGCCAAGGAGCACTAGGCCACCAGCAGCTGGAAGAGGAAGGAACAGAAATGTGCCTACAGCCCCTGGAGCAGGGGGGCAAGGCTGACACCTTGATTTCACACTTGTGGCCTTCAGAATTGGAGAAGAGGACGTTTCTGTTGATTTAAGGCATGCATTTCGTGGCAATTTGTTACACCAACCACAGGAAACAGGCAAACTTCCGTGCCACGCTGAGTATAGAAGAAATAAGACAGCCCAGCTCCAGTGCTGGGGAGCTCGTGGCTGTGCTGCAGGAGGGACGGGAGAAGAGTGTTCAGAGGAGCAGAAGGGGCTGGGGGACGCTGCACTCAGGGCCACTTCCTGTGGGAGGTGAGGGCTCACCTAACCCCGGAAGGATGAATACCACCACAGAAGGGGGAGAAGAGAATTTGGGGCACAGGGAAGGGCAAATGCACAGGCCAGAAAAGAGTATAGGGTGCCTTCAAGAAAGAGTTCCAAGGCTCCATGCCTGTAGGTGAGCAGCGAGGGCACCAGCTACCTACACTGGAGCTGGCAGGTTCAAACCCAGCCCAAGCCTGCCAAACAACAATGACAATTACAACAACAACAAAAAGAGCCAGCCGGGTGTTGTGGTAGACGCCTGTAATCCCAGCTACTTGGGAGGCGGAGGCAAGAGAATCGCTTAAGCCCAAGAGTTTGAGGTTGCTGTGAGTTGTGATGTCAAGCACTCTACGGAGGGTGACAAAGTGAGACCCTGAGCTTAGCACCTGTAGTTCAAGTGGCTAGGGTGCCAGCCACATACGCCAGAGCTGGTGGGTTCAAATCCAGCCTGGGCCCACCAAACAACAATGACAACCAAAAAATAGCTGGGCATTGTGGCAAGTGCCCAAGAGTTGGAGGTTGCTGTGAGCTATGATGCCACAGCACTCTACCCAGGGCAAGTGAGACTCTGTCTCAGAAAAAAAAAAAGAAGAAGAAAGTGTTCCAAAAGGCTGAAGCAGGGCAGAGTCCTTGGAGAGATGTGGTAGAGTGTCCGGTCTGCCAGCTCCTGCCCAGGAGTGTGGATCAAGTGTACTTTCCCTATACTGAGGGATTCTTTTAAACTGCCTCTTGGAAGCCATGCACGGTGGCTCACGCCTATAATCCCAGGACTCTGGGAGGCTGAGATTGGTGGATTGCCTGAGTTTAGGAGTTCAAAACCAGCCTAAGCAAGAGCGAGACCTTGTCTCTAAAAACAGCTGGGTATTGTGGCCAGTGACTGTAGTCCCAGCTACTTAGGAGGCTGAGACAAGAGGATTGCTTGAGCCCAAGAGTTCGAGGTTGCTGTGAGCTGTGATGCCACAGCACTCTACCCAGGACAACAAAGGGAGACTCTGTCTCAAAATATAAACAAACAAACTGCCCCTGGGCCCTCCCTTACCACTTTCTCTCTTCCCTCCCAGAATATTCTTCCCATGGAAGATTCTTTTCCATACATTCCATTCAAATGCTGTAATCGGTGTATTAGTCACCGATTGCTGCATAACAAAACACCCCAGAATTCAGCAGCTTAGGACACTGAACAGTAATCATGGGTCAGGAATTTGGCAGCTGTCCAGCTATGTGAGTTAGCTCAGGGCCTATATGATGCTGCTGCCAAGATGTCAGCCAGGCCCACAGTCAGGTCAAGATGTTATCAGGCCGGAGATTCACATGCCAGCACCTCCAGCTGCTGGAGCAAGTCCTCATCTCCTCCTCACCTGACCATTCCTCATGGCTGCTTCAGCGTCCTCACCACATGGCAGAGGCTTCCCCCCAGAGCTTGAGCCAGGCGGAGCAGCCTGCCCCTGGAGCGGCCACACCAGCACTCCTCCAAAGTGTGTGGGTTGCACCCACCAGACCAGGAGAATGTGGGGGGAAGAGGTGAGGCTCACTGGGCCATCTCAGGGCCTGGCTACCACACTTCCTCAAGGACACACTGGATCTACATGGGAAAGTTGTGATAAATCCACAACAGGGGCCCCGAGGTTAGATCTAGGGCAGAACTTTCTCAGGTGACAGCAACACTGGAGTGCGTTTCCCTGACGGAGCCTCATGGCACCCTGAGCACAGGCCTGCTCCTGCACACTTAGCAGGCGAGCAGCCCACGTCTCAAGAGAGTGAAGGACTTCTCAAAGTCACACAGCTACGGTGATGGTGCCAAGACCGGAACCTGTTTGGTCTGATTCCAAGGCTCTGCTTCTGACCCCCAGCAAATGCCCTCCACCCACCAAGTCTTTTTTTTTTTTTTTTTTTTTTTAGACAGAGCCTCAAGCTATCCCCCTGGGCAGAGTGCCATGGCATCACAGCTCATAGCAACCTCCAACTCCTGGGCTCAAGCAAGTCTCCTGCCTCCGCCTCCCAAGTAGCTGGGACCACAGGTGCCCACCACAACGCCCGGCCATTTTTGGTTGCAGCCGTCATTGTTGTTTGGTGGGCCCGGGCTGGGGATTCGAACCCGCCACCTTAGGTGTACGTGGCTGGCGCCTTAGCCGATTGAGCCACAGGCG